>JAOTQE010102930.1:0-13775 GCA_025631205.1 Nesometra sesokonis
TTATTAAAAGTGTCTATAAAACGAAAATAGTCAGCAAGAATTGATCACTTACGACGCCCCTGAGGCCATTTCCAGACATCTAAAGACCAAAATTTCCCGGGGGAGCATGCCCCGGAGCCCCCTAAAACATTGACTCTCTACCGGCCCCCTTCCGCCCCCCCCCCCCTTTTCCAAAAGTCTGGATCCGCTCCTGCAGAGGCACTAAACCTCATAATGAGATTTGGTTTAGAAAGTATGACATAGGCCTAGATCTTGTCCTGTAAGTATCAAGAAAACTTGATGCTGGAAATGACACAAAATTTTCAAAAAATGATTGGTCACCTCTCTTTACGGAAGGAGTATAGACTGTGATTTAGGTTCTATAGACTTATCATATATCGTTCCTGATGATGACATAATTTATGTCGAAATATAAAGATCCTGTCACGATGGCGTGTATCTCATTGAAACGTATCATACTTTAATTTATCTGTTTGTAAAAATTTATATCGTTTTGGTATGTTGAGGCAATTTTCGGACATCTAAACACCAAAACTTTTTGGACCCCTAAAAGTTTGACTCTCTACCAGCCCCTCCCCACTTTCCAAAAGTGTGCATCCGCCCCTAGACCGTGCATAACTTGACAACCAGCAATCGCAGAGCTTAATCCATTGATACAATTGCAACCATCTAGAGGATACATAGCTGGAGAATGACAAATGTAGAACCAAAATGTAAAACGAAATCTGTTAGGATATCACAAAACGCAGTGGTCCATCATACGTAGACCAATATAACCAACTAACCATATAAAAATAATCAATCGTAAGTCAGGCGATCGATTGACCAAAAAATATCAATTACTGTTGTATTAAAGTATTGTTTCGTTCTTAGACATTGGCCTGAACACGGTTTGTACAACCGAGTTCTTCAAAAGAACACTTTGTTGATGAAGTGATCAAAAATGTAACCCCGCACAGAACTTCATAACAGCGAAGTTGCGTCATTCACGTTTAATCAGTTAATTCCCACGTTGAGACATGCCAGCGTTGTCTTCTCCCTCGTAGCACCTTCGTCATTTCCTTAACTTCATTTAACCATTAGTTAACATACAAAGCATTCAGCTAGGCCTACAGCATTGCCTGTCATATTTAAACTGATAGTGCCGCACACTCCTGTTGAGTTTGTCAAGATCACTGGCACCACAGACTTTAAAGGGTGAAGGACTTATACCTTTTACAAGACCATTCTTTTTTTAATAACACAGAACATAAATGAAATATTTACGCCTACTTGATACAAACACTATCAATACACAAGGATCATATCATTTCCTTTATCATGATATAATATTCTGATGCATTAAAGGAACATGCAGGCCATGAGGAAGTTTAAATTCGTGTAACGTTAATAATTGAATATTCCCTGTTAAATATTTACACATGTTTCCTCAAGAAAACAAACGAAAAATTTATGATAGATTGGTACATGCTATCAGGAACTTCGTTCCGTTGTCCCAACCTTCACGTTCTCTCTAAAAATACGTGCGCTTCTGCTCATGCCCATAAATAGTGTTATTAAATGACACCCATCTCTCTAACTCTTACTTTTTTACTTCCAAAACGTCAACTTTGTTTTGTCGAACAAACTCCAACTCAATGCAATTCCAGATTCCTGCGATGATCAACTTTTAAAAGCGAACTATGATCTCAGCGTCATCCTTTATTAATTGTTTGCTCTACCTAGATTCGTTAAAGAGTACTCCCTATTCAAGGGATAATATACGGTAACTTTTTAAAAACTCTACATAAAGTAAAGTCCTGATAAAATATCTCTGCTGTAGGTGACACCATTTTCTTTAATGTGATTTAATAATAAAGATATTTTGCTGTGTCCAAATGTATTAAGTTTCCGCATGAGCATGATTCCACACGGTCTTATTGACATCTCAGAGTTGCATTTATATTTTTGTCTTCCTTGGAGCAGAATTGTGCCAAGCATATGCTTGCATTTACACCATAAGAGGCTTGAGTTGTTACCACATTAAGTATTTGATTATCCAGGGGTTACTTAGGGTCCTCGAGAATCCTCATAAAACCCCGCTTCCCTTCAGAGGTAGAACAATAGAAGTTGATTTCAACAGATGAAATGAGACCTGTGTTTTGCTTGTCAAATTCCGATTGGGTTTATCACACCCTCCCCACCTAGACCCTTTTTCCAATTCTTGGATATACACCAGTTCAGAGATTTTTTAGCATAATTATGTCAGTGATTCAACTCAAAGATTTAAGTGATCAAGTAGTTAATTGGTTCAAATCTCGAGGAGGACCTTTTAACATTTAACTCAGATGCAAATGCACCTGAGGAAATAAGGCTTAAAAAGTGCCGTGAAAAGCCACTCTACCACAACAACTCCTAATGACTAACGTCAGTTTCAGAATGGACAGGTATTTACCTTCATATAGCTGTAACAAATAATTCAGATTGCTGTCCACTTAAACATTAGTATATTTCGTGCGTTTCCTGCCACCGTATTTGGCGGATTCTGTGATTTGTGATTAAGCGAGTTTCCGTCAAAATATAAATAGACACATCATGGATTCCATTATAAATACACAACAAATTTGTCACATGTATTTAGATTAAATGTTTAGATAGAAACAGCAGCAGCTCCCAAGAACACGATTATTAGGATTTAAACATTAGTATTAAACAGATTTCGACCTTCATAAGGTATTTCATTTATTTATTTTTTTCAAAAAGACACATTTTAGTAGCTAACACAATATTAACAATATTACCACCAGGCTTTATAGAAACCTTTCTAAAATTCAACTATTATATTATTAAAAATGCTTAGTCGATAACGGGAACAAGTACACATATTCAGATTATTTTGTTTGCTGATATGGAAGTTATATTTTATTTAGTTTGGCAGGAGAATAGACTTTTTTAGATGACGATATCCAGGGATCTCTATACTCCATTCGGTTTTTCGGTTAATTAATCGGCTGTTTGTTGACGAAATAACTTGTTAAGCAACCGCCTCCCCACCCACCCTGTCTCTGAATGCACAGGACGAGGCTGATCAAAACATTTACTGAGCTTTAAATCCAAGACCGTAAGGAAATCACCTTTAGAAAACCTAACAATTTTTACTGATAGTGAATTTGAATAATTATTTTTTGGCAAAAATTTAATAATTGAAATATTATTAGTCATGTTAAATTATGACTTCGGTTGATGAAAAAGAAGCAAGATTTAATACTTAATGAATTACGCTTCTGAGATACGGATGACATCGTTGGTGTTCTTGGTCATGTTAATGTAAGATCTCACCACAAAATGAGTAGCATCGTAGGTGAGATCAAGTTGAGATAATCACCAAATTAGGTCTGAAGTCAAATTTTTGAGAAATTTAGTTGTAATCAATTATGAGAACTACGATATATAGGCCCATATTTCATTATAATGTAGTTTTTAAGTCAGTTTTTATGTAGGAAAATGTCCTTCATGCAGATTAATTTTTTGATTTATACCGTAGTTTTTTAATTGTTTATTTTTTAGACTGTTTTATGGGCAATTTTCTCTGACCGTATTTCCAAAATGCTCGTATCTTTAGATCTACTTATCCAATAAATTTCAAAAGGTTTAAAGTGTAGATTACAGCTTATAGGCCTAATATGCTCTTTTAGGATTAGAAGGTACCAATGACTCAATTTTTGGATTTTCCTACCATGAGACTCATTTTGTGCTAAGACATCTAAAGATTTCGATTGATGAAAAGAAATAAGACTTGATACTCCAGTTAAATTATTTTTTGAGATACGGATGAGACTGATTTCTCTTGTTTTTAGTCATGCATGAGACAGATCCAGATACATCTGCAGATAAAAAAAATGTGGAGGAGACCAATTGCAAATGTTTCGAGTCATGTTGAATTATCTATGGGCTTCAGTTTGACGAAAATAAGCAAATATTGGTATTTTAATTTAATTATCTGAAGATTTTAATAGGCCTATATAAAAAGAAGCATTGATGCTTTCTGAGACAACGAGGATACGGATTGTTGGGAACATTTTGAATGATATGTAAAAAGAGAGTAATTAAGAATCGTGAACTCGTAAAGAATTAAAAAGTTAAGAGAGAAAATTGGATCGGAAATACGGTTTCCTAATATGGGGAGTTGGAAGGGGAAGGGAAGAGTTATAGGAAGGAAGAGATCAATGGCCGAAACACAGATTAGTGGTCACAGAAAAATTGCGACAATTTATGAAATAGAACAGCAACTTATAGCTTAGACATTTCGGTTATTATAAAGTGGGAAACTAAGGTGGAAGAATGAGCCTATACATAAAATCAAATAGAAAACATTTGGTAAGTTATTTTGGATATTTCTACACTCTATAACAACATTGGATTGTCTATACAGATCAAGATTTGAAAGTTGAGCTCTGCCTTAGTTTTCTTCTGCGCAGGTACCAATTTTTCTCAAAATGGATATTACAAATGGTGTTGACTTAGAAAGTAAACCTTGATAAGGCTTAACGCTACAGATAGAAATGAAAACGTGTGTTATATTACAATTTGTAATAAAATTAATTGTATTTCGAGGAATTCTAAAAAAAGAACTACAAACGCAATGGTGACGTTTTTGCAATCTTTTTGATATGGCTCCAAGGTTAGGCATTGTGGTAAAAATATAACTTTTTTAAACAAAACCAAATTATGTTAAGACTAAATTGGAAATGATTTTTTCATTGTAGAAATGTCAATGTTGGTATCACCAAAACAACTTTCAACGACGTTCTGATACTTTCATAAATATTTAGCAGACCGGAAGTTATTATTTAGGTCAACAATGTCACCAGAAACCAGAATTGAGTATAGATAAACTCGACACTCTCTCCTGAGAATTCGCTGTGTCTTCTATTTTAATAATAATTTGTTATTAACTGATTTTACAAAATGATCAAACAATAAATGTAACTATGTTGCGACAACCCGCGGTCTTTTTAAATTTAAAAATAACAGATGCAAAACAGTCCATTCCAATATATTTAAAGATTGTAAGATTTATTAAGTATTTGGATAATGTAAAGTAAAAATTCAAATTTTTTATAACGAAAACGAATAGCTTTGATTATTCAAAAATTAATAATTTGTGCCAAATATCGTTGCGGAAATAGTTCGCGCATTCATTTGGTTTGGTTTACCAAACTGTATAAGACATTATTATTTCATTTTAACATTAAATATTGTGGTTTGGTTTATTTATTTAGTTATTTATATCATACTCAGAAACAATGACATTATGATTGTTTCTAGTCGTATAGTATGAAACGGAACATAACAATATTGTCACATTTGAATACCTTATCATGACTGTCAATATTATTGTTATGGGAAGTCGTTTATTTTTTCAGTGTTCGCTTATAAAGGCAGACATTAGTATTAAAAGGCATAAGTGACTACGCATACAATCATGGACCGTTCTACAAATGAGGAGGGACAGGATTTACCCACAGATGGTACCATGGATGACAATGAAGAAACTTCAGGAAATGGTAAGTTTTACCGGTCTATTCAATTCAATTCAATTTTTATTTCAAAGTCCATATCAGAACAAATATAATAAATTGACATTACAACAAAAAAGAAACAGTATATAGCTAGTGAATAATAATAGGAGAAAAATAAATAAATGTGTATACTCTATACGTTGATAATCTAAATCATTGCTGAAAAACAATTTGGAATGACCTAATGTGTTAATATCTTTAAACTAAATTTAAATAAGAAAACAAAAGCCATGAATGTACCTCAGATTAATCAACTTTTTGGTTTAAACTGTTTTTTTTTACTAATAAAGAGATTCTTTGCTTATTTAATAAAAAATATAGACAATATCTTTTGTTCAAAAATATCACAAGCAATGTTTAATAATAACACTTTAAAAACTAAAAATGCAAAGGTAAAGTATTATGAACTTAATATTGAATTTCACAGTGAAGAAAAAAAACAGTATAAACTCATTTGTTGTGTATGTTAATTATAAACAGAAATGCATGTGCAGTACATTCTCAAAAAAAATTGGAATTTAAGGTCCGGTTCAACATTCAGTTAACAGATCTGAAACAAATTTGGACAATTTTAGTGCTCGTGGCTCTATATTTTTCACTATTAAAACAGTGGTGTATTTTCGGACCGGTAGCCCTTCAAAAATGAAAACGGTTCTGGTGACATTGTATCAGCAAGTAGTTTTATAGAAACTTTTTTTATTGTGTATGTTAATTGTAAACAGAAATATTCTTTAAAAAATCAACGTGCATTTACAACAGATCTGAAACAAATTCGGAAAAATTCGAAAATTGTTAGTGTGCGTTAAATACGCGGCTCTTATTAATACAATGGTGTTTTTTTTCGGACCGGTATCCTTTCAAAAACGAAAACGGTTCTGGTGAAATGTTACCTTCAACGTCCAAGTCTGATTGATCCTGAGACAACAATAACATTGTCTCAGCAAGTCATTATAACCAGCGAAAAGCAGATAGGACTCAACGTACCGAGATTGAACTGAATTGTGTACAATCATGCACGTGCTTGTTAAAATGAAACGAAGTAAAAAAGAAGTAAATAATATTTGGATAAAAATTTTGTTTCGTTATTCATAACATATATTTTTTGTACCTCAAAAAAGAAACATGACCGAAAAGTCTAGAATCAGTCAACCCGGGAATGACCTAAATCCACAATATGGAAATACAGTACGGTACAAATAAAACAAATCATGGTAATCATGTCATCAAACTAATCTAACCAGCTAAACCGACTGAGCTAAATGCCTCTCTCCATTTTCAACAATGTCTTTATAACCCTTTTATTTGATTTATTTTAACAATATTCTGTGGATTGGATCTTCATGGACACTTAATTAAAAACATCAAAGTCTCAGCAAAAGTTGATCATATTTAGCTGAATGGATAATGAAAATAAATAAAATAAAAAGGGTTAATAAGACAACATTGTGTACATCACTGGGAATATACACGTAATGAATTTTGAAAATTTTCATTTAGTTATATATGGTATAAATAGTAAATAAGTTCTTGTAGTTAACCAAAATAAGTGAATACACCCGAAGCGTCACGTAAGTACTTATCTTGGTTCATTACAAGAAATGATTTTACTTCTTTATTAAAAACTTTATATAAAGCAATATAGAGCAAATATAATTTACTTTTTTCACACAATGTATTTGTACCCAGGTAAATATTCCCAACAAATACAAATAACCAATCTCTCCTCGATTACATAATAAATATTACCCTATTTATTTTAATTTACCAGAAAATAATGTTATTACTTCTTTTATTTACCGTTTAACTGTCGTCATCAATTGCTAAAGTGAAAAAAATTAATGTATATATTAAATACATGGCGGATTTAGTTTGCGCACCAACCGCGCGGTCCCCTGTTATCGCCAAATCGTAGTTCCCCCACCCACCACAGTATATTAGGGACGCCGTGTTTAAAATCAACCAAAAATAAATAATATACCATACCGTTAACCACGCCCACTCGAGTTCGGAAAAGGGAGCCCCCCCCCCCCACTCCACCTCAAACCTATCGCTGGGTCCTCCATCCGCACCTGAAATAAATACATTATAATTATTCAACACATCTTCATTTTGCCAACGCACTGAGTGGATAAGTACTAACCACGCATGATAACAATTTAAGATAGATATTCAACACACTTGTCCGTGAGATGAAATAGGCTATTAATTAATATGATGACAATGTTTCTTTGAATATGTCGGGTGAAACTAGTCTACCTCACGTAAAGTGATGTCATTACCAGAGTGTGAATAGTATTTGTCATTCCACCCGTATTAGTAAAATCTGTAAAACCACATAGGCCTAATGTTAAAACATTCAGCAAAACACCCAATGACCTCACAACTAATTAGGATTTACCCAGCTGGCTTAACCTATCTGTTAGTCCCTGAAAACCCCTGTCAACCCTGACACTTCAAAGTCGTAAACTTGAACGGGTCTTAGCAACATTTTCTATGTAGTTTAGTCTTATTTTTATTATTAATGGTCATTTGGTTTGAACATGGAGGTTATACCGCCATGGTTTGAAGAGTCATTATCGGAGTTGTTTGCATCCCATGTGGAGGTTTAAATAATTATCTATTTAGTTAATATATCCCTGTTTCTATTGATAGGTATTTGAAAAGTCATTATTGGGGTTGTTTGCATCTCAGGTGGCGAGTTTAAAGTATATAATATATGTTTAGTTCCTCCATATAGTATATTTTTTTTATTAAGGGTCATATTTGGATTTGGAGAGTAGGCCTAATTATTGTACGGGTTATTTACATCCCAGGTGGCGGATTTTGAATATCATTTTAGGTAGTTTATTCTATAATTTTGGATTTCTTTTCATTAGTGGACATTTAGATGTGAAGTGTAATTATTGTGGGTTGATTTCATTCCAGGAGGCGGGTTTAAATAAAATATTCTAGGTAGTTTATTGTATAGTTTTGAATTTCTTCTTATTAAAAGACATTTGAATTTGTAGATTCATTATTTGGGTTGTTTGCATGCCAGGTGGTAGGTTTATACACATTATCTAGGTAGTTTATTTATTAATTATGTAATAATATAATTAATTATATCTAGGTATTTTTGTAAGGTTGATTTAAATTAAAAGGGTTATAATTATGGGAGCGGTTGTTTACAATGGAAAATGAATGACGTTTCGGTGATTCATGATATTAGGCCCTATGATAATAATCATGTTAACAAGCCTGTGGTGACTACGCAGGCGCGGATCCAGTAGAACTGGATAGAGGGGGTCCGATTCCGGATAGAGAGACCCAGTGCCAAATTTATAACAATGAGTTTTTCAACTTCAATATTCATTCAAGTCAAAGGAGAGTGAGACTGGGTCCACCCTATGACCCGCGCCTGCTACGGTATTTAAAGAGTTAGGACTTTTACCTTCTCAGTCTTAGTGCTATTGTTAGATCATTTGACAATCTAGCAACTTTTGACAGTAGTTTAGAGGAAATAGTTAAGTCCGTCCGGAAGGTACATCATATTCCTTTCACACCAATCACACGATACAGGCGTTGTAAAAGTCTTGATGATATCAACATTACCTTTAATAAAAAAAAAATCTGCATAATTCCATTTTTTTAAATGCAAAGTAGGCCTGTTTTATATTTGTTATCTTTTCCGGAAAGTAGACCTTGCTATACTGTTATCTGTAACAACTCTGATTATTTTAGACAAATTTATTTATTCATACAGAAATTGTATATATGTTGTATCAATTACAACACTACTTATATCATGTTTCAGTAGATTAATATGAAACAAACTGTTTTGTTCTACACTTGACCGTTTGTGAATTTGAATTTAAACTAACTAAAAATAGACCCAGCAACTTCCTATGTTGATCGAATCTACAAGGTCGAAAATTTGGACAGTAGCTGCCTTTGTAAATCTTGTATTTTCACTTGCACTTCCTTAGTTGTATTAGAGCCTAAAATGCAAAAAAAAAATATCGAAGAAACGCAATGAACGCGACAGCACAGTTTATGCCTTGTCACAGCCGCGTTTATCATTATGCGTAAACTTCTTGAAGGAATAACATTAACCGAAACAGCACAGGTTACGAAATTTTTATTTTACTAAAACGCGTAAACTTTTACGTTACGCAATTGTACAGTTCACGCGCTGTTAGCCGACCAGATAGATTACAGTTTGGGATGATTGTTAAAATAACGGAGTTAATTTGTCGAGAGATCGCCAAATTTGTACTATACTCATTGTTTAAATGAGTTTTTCTGTGTATGTTGGTAAATTTGAGTTAATAATTCCAAGATAATTAGGAAATTAACGATTGAAAAATATCGTTTCCGATGAGAAATAATTGAAACTTTCTCTTTCATAACTGCCTAATTACTAATTACTAATTACTATGACCATAGGCTAATATATTTGCTAGCTTAAAATATCGTACCCTAAAACAACAATCAAAAAAAGAATATTAATGTTAAACGGCATGGTTTAGTTAAACTTAGGCTCACTAAAACCATAGGTTTAGTTCCAACATGTTTAGATTAAATGTAAGTAATTTTATGTTTTACCCAAGTTTACTTCATTATCTTAAACCGTCCAAAATTCTTGAAATATCTCATTAATAGAGCAGAGAAGATATATTCTGAAAGAGCATTCCATTCTTGGTCAATTCTTTGCTTCGATGATAAGCTATAAAATTTTCTGATTAATTACGAGTTAGTGGAAAAAAGAGTTTGTTCAACTGCTTTGATAAAAATTAATGTTTTATAGCCCTGTAAGGGAGTTGAACCCATAATTTTAAGGTGGATGTCTAGGCCTACTCATCAATGACAGCGCTCAACTGTTTTAACACAATACCGCATTATCTTTGTAGTCCTCAAAGGAATTTAAAACGCTGACTGTAAAATAATCTAATTTGCATATTAAGTTGTCAGAATGATTTAAAATATATGAATTAGGATCTACAGATCACTTTAAGCTCAATTAAACAAAAAAATAATGGTTGATGATTTTTTCCATAGAGTATCACATGAGATATGAATTTGTATGCAAAATTCATGCAAGAAAAAGTCAAAAGTAAAAAATGTTCTTCCGGTCATTTTTCTGGAAAATTTCCATTACACTAAATGGAAATATGTATATTCTTAACAATTTGACACCAAAATGAAGTGTCTACGATCAGTGGTTAAAGGGATATAATGTATTTATAACAAGAATAGCTCCATTGTTTTTACCGGCCATTTTGAAAAAAATGGACAGTCCCCAAGTGAAATTCGATTTTACTACATTTGATTTAGTCAAAAATTTTCTAAACTTTGTTAGAAAAAAATTCGGATTTTTACAATTTGTGATCTCTCTAAGTCGTTTGGAAACCTTCCGCGGAAATTTTTTCTTCATATTTTGATGAGTAGACGTAACACCGACATTCTTCAAAAGTTTCCTTTTAATAATAATTATCTTACGTGTGTGGAAATCAACACAATAAATTTCAGGTAATATACTTTTTACCTTTAGATATTATATGCGGTGAAATTTGTTTTGTACTTACCAGGTAAAAATTCAAGATTTTTAAGATTTAATTTATTAAAATTAAACGTCTATTTCCAGGGTAAACAAAATGGGCTTTGTTTGCTTACCATACATAAAAAACAATAAATGGGTACAATCAATTTCTTAATTTGTGGAATGGTGTATGAATAAAATATGATACAAAATTTAACAACTAAATAAAAATGTATTTCAGTACCGTGTTTAATGTTGCTATTGTGCAATTTAAACTTAAATTAGTGTTTTAGACGCATCATCCACGATCTTTTCTCGGTAAATCTTCACGATAAAACATTATCATAACTCTTACTACCAAACAGAAACGACAAAACGCGGTAGGTTTACCGTCTATTCACCTTTAAACTTAATATCCGAAAAAAAAACATAATGACAACAGTAATATCTGTGATGCCTACTTGAAGGCCTACTAATTATGGCGATGATATTCATTAGTCTTATTCAAGTTTAAGTTATTCCCTACTAGAGTTCATCCGCGACTCAACCGATTAGTTCCTGGTGTGGGTGAAAGTGCGCGCGCGATCTTATACTATAACCCGGAAGTAACAACCAATAAGTCCGGAAGTTACACCACATTTTATTTGTAACCATATTTTGAAAGGCACGCGTCACTAAAAAGTTGACTTTATAAAAATGGCCTACGTAATTTGTCTTGACAATCCTAGGGAGTTTCCCTCGCGTGGGAAATTCTTTAAATCCGTGTATAACCGGTGATAAGCCATTTGACAACATAATAACAATAATAAAAATAATGATCATAATGACGATAATGATAACGATAACAACAACAAAAATAATAACAATAGTAAGAAGAAGAAGAAGAAGATGATGATGATGATGATGATGATGAAGAAGAAGAAGGAGGAGGAGGAGAATAAGAATAAGAATAAGAATAAGAAAGATGATAATGATAACAAAATAATTGTGACACGTTTCGAGGAATGACACTATTTTCCATATTCCCTCAAGGTGTATATTATACAATTATTTAATTATATTATGTGATTGACTACACGACCATGATTAAACAGACAGAAGCGCATATATTGGTTGTCATGGAAGCGTACATATGCTAACGCCACCATTCAAAGTAGACTGTTAAACAAAGATCTTATCCATAAAATCTTTGCTGTGAAATGACGAATTGACATAGACCTACATCCCAAGAGAGGCCTACAGTACGATATAAGGCCCATTGAATGCAATGTAAATGAATAAAAGTACAAAGTAAATGAGTATACGAATAAGATGAGATAATTCCACACGCAACCGTCAATGATTCAAGATTAAACATCCTATGGCATGCTATGACGGACATAGTCGCCGCAGACTTGGTTAAAATACACACCACACCCTAACCCACGACATACAATAATCCACTTTAAAAGCCTACTAAGGTTTTAAAAAGTTATTGTACTATAGAGGGCGCCTCAAACATTAAAATAAATTTTATAACTTTTAATGTTTTTACAATTAAGGTTGATTTCTTTCACTTTAATGAATTATTAACAGATGAGTATTTTAAAATTACATAAAATGTATCGAAAGTTCCTTCTTAGGTCATACCATATTTTTTGACTAAAAATATTCATCGACATAGAATAATTCCACTAATACGCTTACAATAAATTGTAGGCCATTCCTAATAATTATATAATACTTTCATAATTAATATAGTGAAAATTCACTCTTTTTGAGTGAATTTAAAAGAGTGATAATGACCTGAGGGGCAAATCTTAAAGAATGAATCATCTGCAGTAAAAATCCATTCTTGTGGACCGAATTTTCAAAAACACTCTCTGCTACATATTGATTGACGTTGAGGTGGATGTGAATGGGAACGTATTTAATACACTTAATTTAGTTTGAGGCACGCATTGATCGGAAATTTGTAATTATATCATACCAAAAATCTTTCCGAAGTTTTAATAATTTTTTACATGTATGCCATTTAGGCTTACCCTGAAGAAAAATAAGCAAGAAGGGGTGAATGGCCCGCTGTGTAGTCGAGCGATATCTCCACGGGACATATGCCTTACAAGTTGATATATTATATTAAACAAAGTGATAAATTTTTGTTTATAGTTAAAGTTATGTACAAGTTTATTATTATCATGCGCATGTCATTATCATCATCGTCGTCAATGAAATCCATATCAGGCCCGTACGCTGGGGGGGGGCGGTGGGGGTTTGGGGGTTCGGAAGACCCCCCCCCCCCGGTCCGTGTGATGATCCACCTAAGCTGAAAAATTTTAAAAATCACACACAGCTTCGTCAGGCTTGTCTGGCCTAGCTAAAAACACCATTTTCTGAAGATTTATTACATTTTAAAATTTTAAATTATAAACATTAGATCATCTAATGGCCTTTTTTCGCAAAAAAAATCTTCCAGTAAACACTAGCCTAGCCACGAGTTCAGGTGAACACATCCCCACCAATACAAAGAAGAACAATTGTTTATTAACCTACATACAGGCGCGGAGCTAAGTGGGGCAACTCCCTTTTGAAACCAAAAAATATATCTTTTGCACAATTGTGGGGTGCTAAAATTGCACCAGAGAGCATCTATAGAGACAAATTTTCCCGGGCCCTAGACCCACGCCTATTGTTATCATTTTCCTGTTAAAACCTCA
>JAOTQE010102941.1:0-13774 GCA_025631205.1 Nesometra sesokonis
ATTTCTTCAAGATAAGCAAGTTATTTTCAAAATCTAATTTTTGTCATTTTTCAAGTGACAATACATCTTTAATAATTAATTTTCTGGAAATTAATGTAAAAACATTTAACAGCATGGTAAGTGCAAACAAAAATTGTACAGAGAACAGTTGATAGTGAATTTACTGATAACTAAATGTTAACATATATTTAACACCATGGTCTGTGCATAAAAGTACGCAGAGAAGAGTCAATTTATTAATAATTGTGAAAATATATTTAACATCATGGACAGTACAAAAAATGTTTAAATTAGTTTTTATTTTGTGTGGTTCTGTATAACCATATAACTAAATTTTTTTGTATAGTCTTGATGGAGAATTCACCCTGTGCTTCAATTTCATTGCAGGTTACAAGTCAAACTGTTTTACCCACTTTTGGGTCGATCAATAGTGGGTAAAATGTTTGACTTGAGATGAAATTGAACTGTAGGTTCAATTCCCCATCAGAACTATACAAAATAGTGTTTTAAAACTGACTAGCCCCCTCTACCATTTTCAACCAGCTATCAGGTTATTTGATTTTACTGGAAAATGTTCAGGTTTGAGGTCTGTTGTTTATACCATAAAATTCTCTCCCACTTTTTGAGCTTTTTTTTAAAAATAATAAATCACATGATACTGCTGGA
Source organism: Nesometra sesokonis (assembly GCA_025631205.1). Classification (NCBI taxonomy): domain Eukaryota; kingdom Metazoa; phylum Echinodermata; class Crinoidea; order Comatulida; family Antedonidae; genus Nesometra; species Nesometra sesokonis. Next base: position 667 of record JAOTQE010102941.1, read on the forward strand.
TTGTATCATGTCTCCATAGTTACAATAATTTATTCATTTTGTATACCTCGCTAATGGAAAACTTTATTGTAATGTTCATAAACCCAATAGAAGATTGATTTATACACATGTTGTTTTGGGTATCCATTGCTTAAATAAATGCGAGGTCTCACCACAAAATGAGAGTCATTCTAGAAAAATCCAAAATTTAGTTACTGTTACTTTCTAATAGATCACAATATAAGCTGTTATGTACACTTTAAATAACATTTATTGGATATGTAGATCCAAAGATATGAGCATTTGAAGTTTGGTTTTGTGAAAATGGCTCATAACTTAATCTAAAAATAAACAATTAAAAGACTATAAATCTCAGTATCTATGCATGAATTAAATGATATGTAGATCCACAGATATGAGCATTTGAAGGTTTCATGTATGGGAACATGGTTTTGAGAAACCATCCCTAAAACAATTGAAAAATACACAACTAAGAGACTATAAATCTCAGAAATCTGCATGAAGGACACTTTCCTGCATGAAAACTGATCTAAAAATTATATTGTAATGAAATATAAGTACCATAGCACTCACAATTGATTAAAATTACGTTTCCCAAAAATTGCACTTCAGGTCTATTTTGGTGATTTTATGAAATTGATCTTACCTATGATGCCACTCATTTTGTGGAGGCCTCACAAATGTTAAAATTGAGACCACTGTGCTTAGGTTGCATGGTAACATGTACCAATCAGATCTATACTGTATACACTTCCTGCTCCAGTAAACACTACAATCTTCATAAGCAAACTAAAATTAATCCATTGCTTAAAAGTTTTACCTGCTTGGACTATCAACAAATCTTTGTGTTGCCTATACCCAATCAACCCAACATCTAAAAAAAAACTAATTTTATTTTGGGCCTTATTCATAAATTGTAATGTAATACTTGTAAAATCTTGCATAATTATAAATAATTACTGCACAGTTTAGTTATATGTAAATATGTAATAATTTAATTTTTATATACCAACAGGTCTGTGTATCTAGCTCATAGAAAATATGCCATGAAAACTGTTTTACCAAAATGCACATTTTATTTATTTTGCAAATTAATTTTACATAATATGAAAGATGTACAGTAATTTATGTGATTTGAAAAGATAAATCAAATTGGGAATGTATGTTATTAACAGATAAGTTTTATTTAGATTGTAAAAACTGCCAATTTAGTGTAAGTGGTGGTGTCAGAGCTCCTAAGTCTCCAGGATTGTCCTGGAGTCTCCAGGAATTTTAGATCATCTCCCGGGCTCCCGGATGTGTCAAATTTTCTCTCGGAATTTTATTTTCTCCAGGAAATTCTCCAGGTTTTGAAAAATCTTCACAATTATACCATATTTTTTTGCCATGTTTTCTTTTATAAAGATTGCTGCATACCATAACAGTGACAAAATCAGAAACTACCGTTTCACATATTTTATGAATTTTACAATTGGTGTACGGACGACCACAAGAAAACCTCCACGAATTCTGCTTCTACAACTTGGGACCTCTGTGGTGTCTGCATCAGACCTAAAAAACAATACCTTGTTTGCTCTTCTCTGGCTGAAACATTAATGTAGGGCCAAGCAGATTTGTTTTAGTTTATTATGGCACTGCATACAAATTATTTAAGCAAAATCAGATGTCTCTTATCATGACATCGTGATTGTGTTGTGATGTACAATCCAACCATAAGTCCATAATCAAACCACATTTAAAAAAAAAATTAAATTAATAATTGGTTAAAACTTTGAGAAAAAACTTTTCAGGAGTGCATTTTTTATAGTGGCAGAAAAAGAGCAAACACAATAATTTAGGTCTTATTCAAAGGGGTTGAAATCTTTGTTCATGCAACTTAACCACAGCATGTCATTCTTTTTAAATAACAGATGTTATACAGTACTCTTAATGAGAATACAGTAATCAAATTCCCTCCAAAGGTACAACCTTAGGGTAACCCTGTGCTGTGCACCCCAGTGCTGACACCACCTCTGTTTTGTCAACTGTTAAATGTGATGAGGTGTTTGGCTTTTACCAAACACTATGTTATTGTGACCAGTAATAAGTTGTTTATTAACAAATGAAGATTGTTATTTATGTTGATGATTCAAATTTAAAGAAATATCAATATTCAAGTTATAGTAATAAAATGATAACATTAAAACATTCTTGTTATTCATCTCCCTCATTGTACTGTATTCACAATTTAATTTAAAGGTAAAAAAAAAACACAACTCTGGTTCAATAGAATTGAGTGAAAGGGAAAGGGAAAGTGGGTTTTATATATGCCCTATTTGTTTCTTTTTTTTTGAGGGGGGGGGGAGTGGTGGGGTGTTTCCCGCTTCTCTTGGGGACAGTTTTTGAGGAACAAATACTTTTGAGAAAAGAAGGGAGCGCACCCATGGAAATGAAACTAAACAAAAAACATGGGTTCAAGGCAATGTCCCAACAGGGAGGGCAACCCCTGACGGGCCCCCCACGGTTGTGCCAAGTTTGAGGTCGGCGTGTTCCCGGTTTTCAATTTGACAAGCACAAAAAAAAAAGTTGGTATATTGGGGGCTCGACTGGACCTACTAGGTTGGGGGCTGTAACCCCCAGCCCCTCGTAGCGCTGCCACTGGTTCAAGATCCACTTGCACCATGGTTTAGGTGGTGGAGCAAGTCTTGGATAAGGACTATAACTGTAAGCTCAGTGTACTCAAATAGCTTGCATGCACTATAAAGAATCTAGTACATTTTGTACAAATGGCTTGCATGCACTTTAAAGAATCTAATACATATGTTTTTAATGAGTAGGATGTTACCCTGGTGTACTGGTCAACCCTTTTGTGGACAGATGAAAAAACAAGCCAATATTTGCTGCATGATATTGCCTGACCCTTAAGGGGGTAGAAAGTCATGATTATGCAACATCCAGTCTGGGCTATATAACTACATAATCATTAAGCAAAATGCATGTAGAGAGATACTTAGGACGGCTCCGTTTGTTATGCTGTGCACACTTGTGTCACTGATAAACTGTCTGGTCAAATCTTGGAGTTGCAGATCTTTAGACAGTCATTTATGCTCTTTTACTTTTCTTCTACTCTTCTTAAAACATGCAACATTTTAAGACCAAGACAATTCATTCTTCAAACACACAACACTGAAACCCAAGCATCCCCCATCTTCCGCACATTGATTTGTCTATTACTATTCACGAAAATTCAATGATAAAGACTGACAATTTTACAATATTGCTTTATTAAAACAATACCAGATAAGTTTAATACAATAAATTAGTATTGTTTATATTTACAGTATTTATATTATGTTGGTTGTACTATCATCCTCTGGTAGTAGTAGTTAGTTCTCATCCTGCAAATGATGACAAAACTCAATGATGGATATGATATAAAATAAAAAAGATGTATGAAAGATATCTTCCAATACTAATACATTATTAAGCTTTTGTTTTATTCCTCAGGTACAAAAGATTAATACACACAAATTATTTTCCAAAAGAGAATAATAAATTTCCATTGCCATAATCATATACCTGCCAACTCTCACGTATTATGCGCGAGTCTCACGCATTGGAGCCTATTTTGGACATCTCACTCATAAATAAGTTTTTCTCACGCATTAGCAGAATCCTCACTCATAAGCAGATATTTCAATAGTTTTTCTCACGCATGAGAGAGTATAGTGCAAAAAACGGTAAAAAAACTGGTAATTTGGGCGGACACGGCCCAAATATGGTCAGAAGACGTTTTTTTTTTTTTTACTTGTCAGATCGAAATGGGAGAAAATGTGGGCCACTACTGGAGGCCGGGTTTGTCTCACACATCGGAGCCAAAAAAAGTTGGCAGGTATATAATCATCATCATCAGCCCTAAAAAAAATAGTTGCCCATGCTAAGTATTTTTTCAATTTATGTCAGCTGGCCAGTAAATTTTAGACTCATTTTAATATATTTTATTAAAGTGATTTTTTTATCTTTATATTTTTTATCTTTATTGTTTACATTTGGGACAATGTTATGTATTTCTTAAGATTTGCAAGATAATTCATTATGAATTTAGTCAGTAATGTATAAAAAAAACTAACCATGATTTTTTGTTTGGTAAAGCTCAGGGGCAGAATCCAAAATATGTCAGAGAGAATGCCCTATTACAGACTGAGGTGAGATTGTTCTCAGTTTCAAATTTATAGTGGCGCTGTAACTTGGTGGTTAACATGCTTGCCTTCCAAAGTCCACGACTACAACATAACAATGCCATTCCCTAAGCCTTATAATGACACTTGGTTTAGAAAGCATGACGTTGATCTTATCCTGTAAGTGGCAAGAAAACTCACTTTTGGGTGTAAAAATTTTAAAAATAGAGTATTTGCATGTTCCTAGTGTGTTCACAACTTTTTTCAGTTGCTCTTTATTTGTCAGATACAGAGCTCCCAAGTCTCCAGGATTGTCCTGGAGTCTCCAGGAATTTTGGATCATCTCTCGGGCTCCCGGAATTACCAAATTTTCTCCCGGAATTTAGTTTTCTCCAGGAAATTCTCAAGGTTTTGTAGAAGTTTCACAATCAGAGCATAAATTGACCAATTTATTTCAAAATATTGGTTGAATGTAAGCAGCTATGAAGTTCAGTAATGTTTTCGTAAACAGTAATAGCACATTTTAGCAGTGACAAAACATGTTAAAAGCTATCATTTTGTAGTACGCAATGTGTTGCGCTTATAAATAAGGGTATTCGACACAAATTTTAGGAAGAATACACATTACACACAGTGGTAGAACGACCACGAGTAAATCTCCAGGAATTCTGTTTTTACAACTTGGGACCTCTGCAGATAGTTGTTAGTAAGTTATTTTTGGAGGACATTTTAAAGGGGCGCTAGTAATATAAGAGGGCGCACACATGTAATTGATGATATGAAGGGGCCATTTACCAGATATTCCCTCTAAATCCACTCCTTAGTCTTGGACAACACAGAGACTTTATTTTTATGGCAGGCCCCATCAACTTTGACTACACTTTCATCTAGAATGTCAATATTGCAATGCCTTTTCTATATATATTGCAAGTATTCAACGTCTTACAAGAAAAACGTATTATTGTAAATTATTTACTAAATACTTTAATGATACATTCTGCAGATTCAGTCAAATTTTAGCAGCCAAGACCGGGTGAGTTCTTCATGCTTTGACTGGGTGGCTTCTTTATGTTTTGACTCTGGGAATCAATCCTGTAATGTTGCTATATTTGGTTATGCCATGTGCATGACACAATCTATCCATCCATCCATTTCTGCAAATTCAATCAAATTTTGGAGGCCATGACTGGCTTTTTCATGCTTTTTACTCTTGTAAGCAATCCTTTAACGCTGCTCTATTCAATTAAGTCTTGCATGATACATAATCTATCCATTTCTGCAGACTGAGTCAAATTTTGGTGATGAGTTCTTCATGTTTTGACTCGGTAACCAATCCTTTAATACTGCCATGTCAGTAAAGTCCGGTGCTAATACATCCATCCATTTAATTTTGTGCAAATTCAGTCAAATTTTGGCGGCCATGACCGGGAAAGTTCTTCATGCTTGGACTCTGGTAACCAATCCTTTAATGCTGCTAGCAAATCTAAAACAAACGAATTGTTTACTTAAATTTTTATAACATTTACAGCACTTTGAGTCTGATCCAATTTATAACTATATTGTGTACCTTTTGAACATAATTCAAAAGGTATACAGCACTAGTTACCCTCATCCCTCAAGAAGAGGCAATTGCAATGAGCTCCAATTGTCTCTCTACTCCAATATCTTTAAAACCAGTCGGTTCACTCACAATTATCAGACAAGGTTGAAATTGACCATGGTTCAGTACCCCTCAGATATCTTGTTGATTCGGATTAAAACAAAATAACAAGTTTTCTATACTTTTTTCTAGAGAGTTGATAAAGCAATGAAACAAAGATAACTCTCAGCCGTGGTATAATTGAAACTGACAGTTATTCTATTTTGTCTGAACATAATATTCAGTTTTTTCCATGATGGGTGTTACAAAAGATGATCAAGATGAACAACACATTTAGCAGATTTGTAAATTAAGTTATTAATATAAAATTTAAAATTTAGTTTACAACTGTCTTGTTTATTATTACTGTTTTTTTACTTACAGTTTTTGTCTTCTTTGCAGGCCTGTATTAATGTCTCTTTGGAATCAACCTTTCTAATGGCCAATGTGTTCAGTAATGTCTGTGTTCTTGGTTGTAGCCTGAAAACATGATGTTTAAAATTTATAATTATAAAAGTTTGCAATAAAAGTGCTGCTTAAGGTTCTTTTCCACTAGGCAAATTTATATGCACAAATTTTTGTTCATGGGCATGCGCAGTAATTTTGCAGTTTAAAATTAAAATGTGCATGCCTATGAGTGAAAATTAATGATTTACATGAATAGTGGAAAACAGCCTTTCGGTTGCCAAAATTGATTGTCAAATTGCTCTTTTTTAGCCAACCATACACATATGCCAAATAGTTCAGATATTGTAGAGTTTCCTATGCCATGTTTCATCTTCAAGTACAAGTAGATTATAGTTTGTTTATTAAACATAATAGAGAGCTTTCGCTTTACAACAACATGGAGAGTGGCATTTAGCTCGGTTGGTTTAGCTGGTGAAAATCACTGTGCTGTGCGCTGAATCGTGACTTACTCATGGTTCGATTCAACACCACGCCTATTCTCCTTGTGTTTTGGCTGGAGGGTCGAAATTAAAGTTACTAACGCACTGTTGGTCCAGTGTTCAGCATGGCTCATGTGCACGTTAAAGAACGCAGTGCAATCTTCGAAAAGAGTAGGGGATTGTCTCCCGGTGTACTGCCCAATCACCACCAGAAGGACCCCACTGGAAATAAGTCCACTTTTGACTTTTGTGGGTTATCATTGGTGTTCTACACCGAATAAATCAAATTAAATCAAAATCAAATCAAACATGAAACATACTGATGTCTTGCCAACACGACTGCGCATGGCAGAACTATGTATGTTGTGTTTGTCACCATGTTTCTAGTACGGCCATCACATTGTTTTGCCACAAATATCAATTATAAAAATGATATTTAATACCGCAATATAATTTTTTTTTAATATTTCAACTATACTTACTTTGCCCATGTCTTAATCATTGTGCTTGGCGGTGATAGTAAACAAGAGCTGTACTTCTTAAGTCCTCGGAAAACCTGAGTACACAAACCAAAGAGTTTGAATTATTATCAATGATTCACTTGGGGCTCAGGCACACTTTTGTATACACATCCATTCTGCATACTACCTTCACAAGGGGCTAAGGCACATTTTTATATAACATCCATTCTGCTTATTACCTTCACAAGGGGCTAAGGCACATTTTTGTATACTCATTCATTTTGCTTACTACATTTGCAAGGGGCTAAAGCACATCCATTTTGCTTACTACATTCGCAAGGGGCTAAAGCACTTTTTGTACATACATCCATTATGCTTACTACATTTACCTGTGGTGAGGGAATGGAAGGGGAGGGGATTGAACGGGGGGGGGGGGGGCCTACACACATCAAAACTCATTATTATGTCGTCATAATTTCTGATGCTACGAGACAGCATACCATTCTCTTGGAGGTATACCTATTCTAGTTACTTGGTGTACACATCATTTGGTGATTGATCAGGCTATTCTTGGTCAGTATAATCATTTACATTGGTACTTAGCAAATTGAGGGTTGTTGAACAGTGGCAACCTGAGGCCCTCGTTGACAATAAGGCAACCCCCTGACAGGTAGAGCTGGGGATATCCAAACTGGTGGAAATAATTCCAAGTTTTATATTTGAAAAGGAAAGATTTTTACATTATATCACATGTTTTTCCCTCCCACAATTACTTTTAATCATTAACCCAATTGGAGTTGTGAAACCTCCCTTATATTAAGCTGGTTTTGTAGATTAAAGAGTGCTGAAAGGCAGTAACATGAGATTCTTGCTGACAATAGGGCAACCCTACCATAACAGGTATGGCTGGTGATATTCTACCTGGTGGTAATTAAATGTTTCAAATTTGACAAACAAAAAAATGGATTTTCGCACTATATAACATTTTTCCCTTCCAATCGGGGACATGTAATTTTGATATTGCCCCAATGGGGTTGAACGCTGAATGCTCTGTACCACTATTTCAGGCTTAAGAACCAGCTTTTACCACAGGTTGCCCCATTGTTTGCTGCATGATGCTAACTTCTTTTTCTGTCAATAACTAACAAGTCATGGATTTACATTGCAGTAATTCACCCCTTTATCATGTATCACTGAACAGTAGCAATCAACTTGTCTAATTGGAGGCAGTACATTTCCATAAATTCCCTAAAACTAAAATTTATTTGAACCAACCTGTCCTTCCAGAAGAAACTTAGCAAACCACTTGAATCTATCTGGAGATGCCGGGAACTCTAGCTCCTGGCTTGGAATCTGCCAAGCATTTCGACCTGAAATGTTTCAATATTTAAAAATTGTAAGGATTAGTTGACAAAAAGACCCTTTACAGAAGGATGCATTTAAAATCGCATTATTGTTAAAAGTTTTATTCAAAAACAAAATTACACTATTTCATTATACAATAACTATGTATTTGTATGTTGGACTAAAAGATTTTTTTTTCTTATTTTGACTTCATTTTTTGTTAATTTTTGTATATGTTTAGTTATGTACATTTTATTCTTTTTTTAAACTTATAGTAAAGTTTTTGTATAGGTCCTTCACTGTATTTGTATTTGTTTTGTAAAAAATTAATCTACTGTGTTTTATTCTATATATAATTACCATATTTAAATTTAAAAAAATGTTTATGGACATATTTTATATAATGAATAATATTTTAAAACATTGCAATTAGTCAAAAAGGTACCACACTAGAAATATTATTGTCGCTCACTCTAGACTCACAAAAACTCGTTTTTCATTATCCACCAAGGCCCTATCCTATGGAACATCCTTCCCTTCCAAATAAAAAACATAAATAATTTTATTACATTTAAAAAAACAAGTTGGTGAAATACTTTTTGTCTAAATACTGTAATAATTATTATAATTTTTCTCTATTTATTAGCTTTTCATGGTTGCTTTATTTATACTTTGTGCTTTTTATTTTTGTAAATATATTTAAAGGGCAAACCAAGACAAGTTTATTTCTAGGTTTGTCCCCATGATATGCATTGTTTTATTGTATTGCATTTTTAATGAAATAAATTTTTGTGAATTGAATTGAATTTATTTTGTTAAAAGCATGAAAGTAAGTAATGATGAAGGTACAAAACAGTTACGATAAAATCATAAAATTAAGGACACATAAAGCTTCACTACCACCTATAGCAAACATTAATGAAAAAATACTGTAAAGTAAAATGCAGACAATTCATAAAATGACTAGAGAACTTTACCAAATGTTGCCGTCATGTTACATCGCACAGTGCCTGTGATTGGATCGTATCGTGGCGGAGGTCTTTCCTGTGGTTTTGAGAATGTACAGAGGTGAGGTAGAAGCAAAGCTAACCACCCAGGCTCTATGGAAATTACACCTACAAAAAAAAGTAATAAAAAAAACAATACAAATAATATGAGAAACCCCAGCAGACAGAAAGACTTATTCCCTTCTCTAGAGTTTTTTGAACTTAATTAAAATGTATTTGAGCTAATAAAGACAGTAAAATTTACTTTCTTAGGAAGCCTAGGCCTTAATACAAAGATGACTGACTTAACGTGATATTTATCATTAATTTTATTGTTCTAAATTAAGAACTTTAAAAAAACTTAGCATTGTGAAAAACAAATCTTGTGTAATTGCATTTGCTTTTTTTTTCCTCCATGCTCTAAATCTTTTTTTTTTTGTATCTTCTGTGCCATATTTTGAAAATCACATAATACTTTATATACTGTAGTTTAATTATGTTTCAAAAATCTTTGCACAAAAAATTGAACATTGGAATTTGTTGGTCAAGACATTGTTTTATAATTTTTTTGTCTTGGCATTTACATTTCACAATATTTCTGCATATTTTTATACACATAGGTTATCTTTGAGATAACTTTATGTATTTCTCAGAAATTCTCAGATAGCTTTATATATTTCTTGGAATTTGGGGATAATTTTACACATTCAACTAAACAAAAAAGCCAACCCAGATTTTTGTTATTTTGAGTTGGTCGGGCTTGGAAAAAATTAAGTGTTTTTACACCCTATAATGATGTTATCATAGAGGAGGACCATATAAGCTATATACATTATGCTTTATCCTAGGAGTTACAGGCAAGTTTAAAAGATGAACTACATAATAGAAATTAAAAATTTATCAAAATAAACCAATATGCCTCACTGACACAACTGACGAAGTTTGGCAGTATGAGAGATTTATAAATTATGAGAGCTGAATAGGTCAATAAAAATATTTAAAGTAACCCGTATAGGTTTCTACATAAAACAGATTAAATTGTTTTCAAATGAACTAGATAAATCTCTCCATGTATGGTCCTTACCTTTCATATATGGCTTTGTTGTTTCAATTATCTCCTGATAAACAACAAACTCTGGTAATTTACTAAACAGAACGGAATCTGGATGGATGAAAACAGCGCCCTCTATACCAACACATTGATAAGCATTCTTTGTTTCTCTTTCTTGTGAATCAGGCATCAGTCTGAATTTAAAGAAAACATTTTAAATATTCAAATGAAAATTACAGACAATTGAGCTTGTTTGGCTCAAAAATGTTCTGCAAGTTCGCTTGTTTTGGTTTTTGGGTCATAAAAAAGTAAATTTCTATACTTATTTTATTAGGGTATTTCAAATATTTATTAAACAACTACAAAGAAAATATTTAGTACATTGGGTTGCACAAAGGCAGTGGCGGCGCTACGGGGGGCTAGGGAGGCTACAGCTCCCCCCCCCCCTTTGAGGAGAAAATTAAGGTTTCGTCGGGGGATTGCAGGGTAATGGCAAGAGACAGACGAAGCCTCAACACCAAAACAGGCAAAAAAGCACGGCAAATAAGGTTTTTGTTTTTTTTTTTTTTGCTCGGCAGACTAAAAACCGGGGACATGCCCACCTCAAAATTACACTTGTCCAACTCGTCGGGGAACCCATGCCCCTCTGTCGGGGTCATTGCCCTGCTGTCGGGGAATTCCTGGCGCCGCTACTGCACAAAGGCCTGAGTAGTTTTGTCTTTACAACCTAATTTAGTACCATACATGGTTACACACATTTTAGGCAAACAATGAACATAAAAAGGCAACAAAACAACATTAGTAAAAATACAAAGTACAAATAAATTTAAAAGCCAAGCCAAAGCACTATGTAGCTCTAAGTTTATGGCACGTATCATTTTGGACTGTAACCAGGTCCTCAAAGGACAGACTCATTTTCTTAGATTTGTTCATTGTCTAACCTCTGAGAGAAACCATGAATTGGTCAGGAAGTCTCTTGAATCCATTGGGGAAGACAATTATGTATTGTTGAACACCTTTGCAGGGGATACCAAAAAATATTGCACTAGCTGTGGCAAAATATTGAATGATTCGACAAGTACCATATTTTTTTGAATCCCCAAGAAAAGGGTATACGTAATACAAGTATTATTAAAGTAGTTAACTTGCAAGTTCAGAATTGCCAGGACTATGGCTAGGCCTAGTCTAGGCCTACATTTAAAAAATTAAAATCCATGCCTTCTCACAGACATTCATGAAAAACTTTCAAACAGCAATCCTTGTTTCTTTCTGAGTTTTAAGGTTATTCTTTTACAAAGTAATTCTTCAAAATCATTAGCATTTTACTGATACATTTATATCAAATTGTATATAGTGTATATTTTTCTGGGTAATACATTATGCCTTGAATAGTACCCTGTCTCCATGAATAACTATTACCAGGGGCGTCACCAGAGGGGGTGCGGAGGGTGCGAACACCCCCCTCCCCCTCGAGACCCAAAAAGAAACAATAACAGAGCTGCAGTTGAGTCAAGCACACATCAAAAGCACAAAATATGTAGTAAATAACGTTTTCTTTTTTTTTTGGCTTGTCTAAATGAAAACTCCAGGGGCGGATCCTGGATTCGCCACTGGAGTAGATACCCTCTCTGGTGACGCCTCTGGTGATGCCCCTGATTACCCATAAAATACAATTAAGTTACGTCATCAAATAGGCTGAATACCGATGAAGATACAACAATAACAGCAGCATCGACCAAACGTGCCTGATGAGGGTCCAGTTAGGACTGAAAATTTGCAAATATAAGTTACTTTCATTCATTCATTAGCAGCCGACCGAGCAACACGTATATGTGAGTGCTCCGTCTAAATTATGAATTAAGTGGAAGTAAGGGCAGTAACGACTCCAGTCTTCTAATCTTTCTACACTGCTTCTTATACAGTATTACTGAACAACGATCAGCTAAGTATTTTTTTTATTTGTGTTGGTATTGTTGTATTTTGAGACCGTTTTGCTGTTTACAATATGAACGAAAAACAACAACCTGATCTTCCCGCTACCACAGGTGCGGTGACACGCAACAGTGCACAGCTGATACGCCAAACAGTCTTCGAGGTATTCGAGAGTGATCGACTTACTAGTCTAGTTGAAAGCAGTTTTATGAAAACGTTCCAGTCGCCTCAGATACAAGACATGCTTAACAAGTCAATCTCAAATATTATTGATGATTCTGTTAACCAAATTATGGTTAAAGTGAACGCAATGGATGTAAAGGTATCTGCTCTTGATCGTAAAATGACTGACCTTGAACGCATAGTTGAACCCATTTGTACCAAACTTGAATCAGTTAGTACCACCCATCGTAAGCAGCAATCAGTCATGGTTGAGATTGATGAATGTGTTGAAACTCTCAATCAAAAACAGGATGATTTAGAACAATATTCCAGGAGAAATTGTCTCCGTTTTTTTGGGGTGGAAGAAAAGGAAAACGAGAATACAGATGCTATTATTGTTGATATCGCTCGATCTAAACTAGGGTTAAATTTGACACCCGACAACATAGACAGATCCCATCGCGTTGGTAAAAAACGAAACGGTCTAAA
>JAOTQE010102952.1:0-13773 GCA_025631205.1 Nesometra sesokonis
ACAGGTTAAGCCACACCTACGTTCTTTGCAACAGCTACCAAGCGTTGTTAGTAGGTCCGGTAAATGTAGTCCTTACATAATTGTTTTTTTTTTTGCTTGTCAAAATCAAATCGTTCTCTCCCCTAGCTGACGTGAAATATACTTTTTAATTGATTAATTTAAAAAAGCAGAAAGGATTCAAAACAAAAATAGCGCCCAGTGTTATCAAAACCAAATCGTGGTCTGCCGTCGTAACCCATTGCTCATTTCTCGCGCACTGGATAGAGCTGACAGGAGTAGCGCAAAATATGAGGGAGATTAAACCGTACATGTACAGGTTTGGGTTAGGCCGTAGCCAGAATAAAAAACAGGCGACGCTGAGGCGCGTATGACCAATATAGGCCTATATTATATAAATTTATTTCAGAAAAAAACACAGAAGTTTGAAAATTTCAGACGAGACCGCCGCCTCGTCTGTCTCATGCTGGCTATGGCCCTAGTCTGTGTCTATCAAATCAAGGAGGTTTTATAGTGAAATCAGAGGATATAAATATAAGCACTTCTATATTTTCCTGTGAATAAATTTTATGAAATAAAAAACTTTTAATACTCACGCCCAAAATAGTTTTGCTGGGTTTTAATTTCGTCAGCTTGGTGAGTGTAGTCAGTAGCTGTGCAAAAACAGTATACAGGGGAACTGCCTGTTCGGGCAAAATCATTTTGTGGTTTAAGGTAGTCGGTTGCCTTAATTTTTAACTTAATTTTTTCTTAATTGCTTTATATGTTTTAATAAATTATTGATTGTTATTTTTTAAAACAAAACAAACACATTTTCATGTGGTTAATCAAGCAATACACATACATCAGAAAAATAAATATGCCATCATGAGTTTAAGGCCCCTCTTATATAATAGACGATCTCCAGCACACGCGTTAGTCCAAACAAGGAGGAAAGGATACCAACAATACACAATTGACATTATAATGTTGGCGGCGCTATCCTCCTGTGCTTGGTGTCAGCTCGTTGCCCGGCCGGCCCTGCTCGGTGGTGCAGTAGCTGGTCTCAACAAAAACACTGGGCAAGACCCTAGGCTACGACGAGAATAAGTCGCGATTTACGACGTTTGATCTTAGATCTGCTCTCTTTGAACTTGGAGAAAGGTATGATTTATGGGCCTGATTTATGAATGAGAGTTTCGTTATCATCTAATGAATGCTTGCTTGCCAGGGTTGTTTAATGTGCAACTTGTGAAGTCCTAGGCTAGGCTAGTAGTACTCTAGGCCTATGGCCTAGGCAGGGTAGGGTAGCCGGCCCTACCCATACCTGCCAACATTTGTACTCTCGAAAGCGGTAGGCCGTCTCGTTCTCGCGAAGCAGGTGCACCAGCGCTCTCGCTTTTATTCGATTTTGCTTTGATGATCAAAGAAAAAAAAGTTCATTTCGCCCCGCTTTCCGTTGTTTTGTGTAGTTACGCTGAAAATGCTCATTTTTAGTGCCGATTCACTGCGTATTTTTATGTTTTTTGGTGTCTTTGACGCTTTTCATTGTCATATAATTTATCATATTTTTATTTTGGTCGTAAATTTCAAAAAGCAGTAGGATTTACATGCAAAAGCGGTAGGAATGTCGAAAAAGCAGTAGCCTACCGCCAAAATCGGTAGGGTTGGCAGGTATGCCTACCTAGGCCTAAGGCTAGGCCTAGGCTAGTCGAGAGGCTAGGTAGGCCTAGCTAGGCTGACCCTAGTGTCAAGATCGGGCCCATGGTCATATGGACGATCAGGCACATCGATCTCATTACAAATATCATTTTATAGGCCCCTGCCTAGGCCGAACAACCCCTAGGCTAGGCCTACCTAGGCCTAGGCGTAATTATTAAAAAAAACAACAAAACTTGACTATTCACCCGTCCGCTGGGTGGAATCTTCAAATCAACTATTCACCTGTAGGCCGGGTGAATAAGTTAATAACAACTATCCACCCGACAGATTTTAGTATAGGCCTAGGCCTAAATACTAAATTTAGTATTGTAAAATGTAAGATACAGAGTAAATTAAGTTGCTTCAAAACTTGTTTTGAATTCGTTAGGCCAGTAACAAAAAAATCCTTGTTTCCTGTCTGGGGGTTTTCAAAAAGTTGGTGAGGGAGGCACTTGTTATTTGTTATTTTTTTGCTCGTGTCAAGAAACATACGTATATTGCATTGACTTGATACTGTAGTAGTATTATATGTGATTCGTAGAGCAAAACACTCAAATGACATGACGACAAGGAAAATAACACATGGTACACTATGTAATTCTTCTGTTGATCTGATATGCTTGTGTTTTGTGGGATAGCTAAGCCCAAATCATTGGATCTGTAGTGACCAGAAAAAAAAAGTTTATTGCTGACTAGCTTTATCCCTATTCACGTGCGTCGCAGGGGGTGCAGAGGATGTGTAAATTTGTCTGTCATCCATCTGGTCGGCCAGCTACATGCACTTTTCTGTAGTCGAACAACTCATATCCTAGGAGCGTATTTATTTACCTTACCTTGAATTTACCTTGAACCATAGGACTTTGAGAACTTGGCTCATTTGTGAGGTGTCGTGACAAAATGAGTCTGTCTTGTTGTACGCCATGTCATTTTGAGATATTTATATAAATAGACAGAAAGTCATAATTTCACAAGAATGAGATTCATTTTGTTTTGTTAAGTTTAGTAATTAAATTTTATGATTACAAATTTGCTGTTTACGTTTATTGACAATAAACATGTTTTTGAACTACATTTTAGCTCTCTTTCAAAATCAATGGAAAAACATACAGGAAGTCAACTGTTATTTGTCTTTAAAGTCGATTTTCTCCAAAGTGTGTGTTCATACACGTATGTTTCAAAATTATTTTTCTCTGGTTATACCGAAGCTATGAACCTCATTTAAAAACTAATTTAAAGCTTTATAATGTCATTTATTCAAATACATCAATAACTCAATTTTGGTGTTTTGTACAACAAGACTCATTTTGTGGTGACACCTCACATTTGTCCCTCCATCATTTCTGCATACTCTTTTACATACAGGCAAAACTTGGTGGTCAGACCAATATTTTGATATACCCGACTTAAACTCATTTACTGTTGCAGCATCAACAACATGACTTGGCAATGAATTCCAATCATTTACAACTCGTACTGAATAGGAACTTTTTCTAACGTTTAACTTTACAATCTCTAGACCGTTTATACATTGCATCTATATCAGATCGTAATAAGCTCTGTCCAAATCAGATTAAATCACCCTAAACAATTTTGTGTCATCAGCAAAAAGCTTTATATCTGAATGGGAAACAACTTCTATGGCTTCTGGAAATCAAAATGAATACAATCAAGCGATAATTTGTTATCTAACCAGAATGTCCACAAATCCAAAAATTCAATTAACTGAGTAACACATGACTTACCTGAGCGAAAACCATGCTGCTGATCTTTAAGCAAATTATACGGCATTTGACCCACTATTATCGGCAAAACGTAGTTGTGCCTCCCCCCTTATATTATGTGCACCGGCTCTAAAATTGACACAAAGAATAATACACACATAATATGACCTGGGCTTAACATTAAAAGTGTAAGAAACACAAAATTGCCAAAAACCCTTTTTTGTTTTTTTCAAAATCGAAACTGTAAACCATGGGCACTCGGGTTTGGGAAAGGGCACACCCTCCCCGTTTCATTGGATCCTGGATCCGCTCCTAATATCTGCTCCACCAGCACCAATACCTGTTTACTGTTGGCATTTTTTTCCAAAAGGAACCTCCCCCCCCCCCCCTTGAAAAAAGCTGGCGACAGCACTGCTATTTATGTGATGTTTAAAGATCAGTATTTTTGTTGATAATAGTCTTTTTTTCAACCAAGTCCAATCTACCTACTAGCTAGGCCTAGCATTTTAAAATCATCATTCATGCTATCTATTCTAGAGGCCTAGCCTAGGCATACACATATGCCAAGCAGGCCCTACCCTAGCTAGCTAAATTTGGGTAACAGGCAATTAAAGTTTTAGTTGTAGTAAAAAAAAACAAAACGCATGTTTTCAATGAATTTTAATAATCGTCAAGTTGGGCCCAGTCGTCAACGCAATCACGGGCCCGATCATACTGCGCTCGATCGTATATGGGTCCAATCGCCGTATAGGTCTAGGCTAGAACGGTTGAACTGGGCCAGGCACGGTAAGGCTAGTTTACTAGGTAGACAAACAAAGGGGTATTCATACTAGGCCTAGCACTGTACTAGTTGTAGTGATTCACCCTTTGTGTTGTACAAAATTTCATCTGAGATGGCTCATCTGCTGACTTTGTAAAATTGTTCTTCAAACCATTCTTTCCATGACAAGTCATTACGACATTAGACTTTCGCTTGCCAATATTTGTACAAGTTTTTATAACGGTAAGGCCCCATAAAAAAATTATTAGTTTATCACCCCTGCGCGCATCACTTTTGAGAAAATCTAAATTTTACTATATTTACAAATGATTGCTTTTCCTTTCATATTCACTTGAAATGCTTTGGATTCTCTTAACATAAATTAAGATGATCGATTCTCAAGCTGCCAATGATGTGCACAAAGACTACTAGGGGCCTACAATACAGTACAACCAGGAGCAGATTTAAGGGGGAGGGCTTAACAGGCTTAAGCCCACTAAATTGACCCGCTTTTTTGGTAAAAATGAGAACGGACTAATAAAAATAAGTGCACAATGGCTGTGTACTGGACTCCCAGATAGTCGAACCTGTTATTTGCAAGGCATTTTTTTTGCTTGTCAAAATCAAAATCTGGATTTAATCCCCCGCCCCCCGCCATAAATCATAATTTGGTATGGGCGCGAGCTTGATAGAAGGGCCCGATGCCGGATAAAAGAGACCCGGTGCCAAATTTCATTGTGTTTCTGAGGGGTTTAGAGTCCTGTAGGCCAATTTTCGAACAAGATGCGTTTCCTGGGTATCTGAAAGGCAATTTTCATAGATACTGTACGGTACCTTATTACAAACAATGAGTTTTTCAAGTTCAAATAATATTCCCCCATGTCAAGAGGGGAGGCCTGGGTCGGGTTGGCTCCACTTAGATCCGCACCTGATATTTGCGCAAGTATAAAATAATGATGGACGATGGCCCAACGTGAGCAGTAGTAGGAATTTGCAGAGAGGTGGTTCCAGACAATTATGAGAGGGGGATCCCCCGTAGCCAGGGTTGTTTAAAAGGGTTTACTGGGCAGGGTCGAATCCAGAAATGTTAGAAAAAAGGGAGGACGTAGTAAACCTATCTTAGGCCCACCATGTTTGGATAAATATTAGAATATACCCCTCTAGATGTTCGTAATTTACACTCTTACATTTTTGGAAATAATTTCCGAAGTGTCAGAATTTAACCAATTTGGTGAAGAAATTGTAATCATTTGAAACAAACATAACAGAACTTCTCGGGTTGTAGGTACGGTAATAATCGAATAGGACCATGGCAAATGTAAATACTCGGAAATGGTACTATTTTACTTTTTAAAAATGAAGTTGAAATTGCGCCCTGTGAACAAAACAAATCCACCACCTCAAACTCCACAATGATTGAGGCAAGATGCAAAAGTTTTAGAAGCTCAGGCACACTTTAAACATTTTACAGGTTTTTCGACAGGTTACACAAACACAATTGAAGCATGACTTCGGCGAAAAAAAACATTCTGAAGATATGGCACTATTAATGGCTCAGAAGTGGAGTCGACTTTTAAAACAACAATAACACAATTCAGCCATTTGGTGCGAAAAATCACTAACTGTCAGCCGTATCATAGTTTGGGTGTAAAACAGGTTAGAATGATGCACTTCACTGGATATTAACAAAATAAACTCTTATATTTAATAACAAAGTTTGGTTGGGGAGGGGGCAGTGGCGGTGTCTTGAATGCATTAAAAAAGTCGAATATTTAAAAAAAAACATGCTAAAAAAAACATGCTGACTAAATGGCACCAGTGGAATAAATTTAAGCCCCAAAAGCCTCCCCCAGTGTATACACCTTTGTTGCACACTTAAACAAATAGTTCAGAACAGATAAGTACCAATCGCAACCCTACCATTGGGGCTATGGTGTAGATTTCTTGATAATTTTGACCCAACACCACAATGCACGGGAATTGCACTCTCAGACTAAAACTTGATTATACTATTTTTCTAGAACAAAATTTATGGTAGTGGAAGAAGATGGGTGGACGCTACCGACACCCGGGGATGTAACTTTTAACTGTTTTTTTTTTTTTATCACAATAGTTTTTTTTGACTGGAAATAAAGAGAGTGGCTAGCCACCGTATTGAACCCCTAGATCCGTCCGTCTATGGTGAGATGGTGAGATACTACAACAACGCAGGGTTGGTTTAAAAAAAAATCTGCTCAAGGTGAGATACTACAACAATGGAGGGTCGGTTAAAAGTAAAAAAAAAAGAAAAACCTCCCGCCTGCATCAGTTTTTATGCTTTGGTAGGGTGATAAACTAATAATTATTTTTATGGGGCCTAATGCTTGTCTCAATCCTGGTTGTAGTAATCGTATGATTTCTTCCGTGTGGAAATTGCGTTTGTAATCTCTGAAACGCGTTAAAATCCACCAACTGTTAGCGTACAATTGATGATGTCTGTGAAGTTTATATGTGATGTCAATCTACAAAATTTGTCAGATATTGCGTCAGATATCGTAATTTCGCGTCAAATATCGTAATTTTGCGTTTTTTGTAACTCAAAACAAAAAAAACCCCTTTAATTTCTAAATATAACAAATAAAAAAAAAAAATTGGTGCGGGCCCAAAAATTGACGCGGGCGCAGACGGGAAACAAGGATTTTTTGTTACTTGGCCTTATTTCTTCTAAATCGCAACCGATTAATTAACCTATTGCATAAAAAACTTTGTACTTAAGATGACAATTGTTCTATGCAGAACAAAAAAAACCAATCACTAGCCAATTTTCAATTACGTAATAAAAACTTGGCTTTTGGTTTTTCAAAGGTCTTGAATTCCAAGGTGCTAAGTGTAGTCACAGTTTGGCATAGGGGTTACAATGGTGTTGTCTTAATTAGTCCCTGGTTCGGACCTAGTTTTTTTCTTTTTATAATTACAGTTTTGCATAGTGATTATTTAGTTGATAGTCTTGGGTCGAATATCTCTGTGTTTTATTTGTCTTTTAACCAAATATTTTCATTGCCTCTTTTCCATTAAAATGTATTAAGTTATTTGGCAATTTTCATCAATGAGTCATTAATTCATTATACTTTTAATTTTGTTCAAATTAACTTTAAAAAAAACATTTTGACAAGTTTTCTACCATTTTTCCTCTTTCATTTTCATTGGATATATTGAACTAAAATTTATGAAAACTGGTAAATGTTTTTTTTTTATTAAACGAACACAATTTTGATAAAAGTGACAGTGTATGGACAAAGACACCATCCCAGAAATTCATGTTCGCCATGAAATTATGTTTTTTATAATTCGGTAATCTGTGGGGTCTGGTCTTATTGTATCACGGGATGGGGTGGTAATTTAACTAAGGTAGACAAAGATAGAATTGATAAGGTGGTTAGGAGGGTAGAGGGGATGGTTGGTGTGTGCCAGAGGTCGGTGGACTCTGTCTACCTGGAACGAGTGGCGCGATTGTTCCGTTGTATTTTGGAGGACGAAAGTCATCCAATGCATCGTGCCATCAGTGACCAACGTATCCAACGTAATGGACGTTTGAGAGTGCCGGCCTCTCGCACAAATCGTCACCTCCTCTCCTTCCTACCCCAGGGTATTAGGCAATTCAACAGAAATTTTAAAAGGTAATTCTTAATGTTTTTACCTATATATGTATACATTTTAACATTTTTTATATTGTTTCTCTAATATTTTAACTTTTTTATATTCTTGTGTACATACGAGCAATGAATTTCCTCTTGAAGGATGAATAAATGTTTTGAATCTTGAATCTTGAGAATAAAAATTAAAAAAAACGAATTGTGATACAGATACAGATATACTTTATTTCATTTTGTTCTTGTTATTTTTAAGTTAGCAAAATTGATAACTGGTAAATTGTAATTTCTATCTGGTAAATTTTATGGCTAAAACCATACTCGGGAGAATGCTGCCTATCCATTTGCATTGCTACTACATTCATGAATCCTTTAGAAATTTAAAGAATGTTGTTTAATTCATTCAATCATACATTTATTTATTGTATTAGCTTGTCTTGTGCCAATATCTATAATTATTTATTGGTGTACCTAATAACAATTAAATTTTATTCTTTAGGTTTTATGAATTATTTCACCAACAAATTAAAATTGTTGTCATATTACTACATTACGACATCCCACTGAACTTTTCGTGAATCTATTATTCAAGCAGAATCAGCGTCTTGAACCAAGGCCAGTGTTGTGGTGTCAAGTCATTCACTTTTTTTAACGTTCTCTTTTTTCAGGTTGATGGGTATGCGAGTTCTCAATGTTTATGATGTTGACAACAAAACTTACCTAATCAGACTCGCTAAGTAAGTAATATTAAACACATGAGTATCAACAGTTTGCACTCAAATCACAATCATATCTACTAAAGCTTGTGGGCGTCCAATTATAGATTTAGGGGCAATTTTGTAAGCCATTAGACAAAAGAAACCGATGTTAAATTTGAGCCTGCTGTTAATATTCATCTATCCATGAAGTCCTCAAATATTGAGAACAACTCAATGGAGATAATTATTATTATGGAGTAATATCCAAGCCCCAAGCAGCTGACATTACATAATTCCCCACGATTGTTTATTTTGAGAAGCCTATTAAGTATGCCGTACTGTAGACGACGGCCTACACAACAGCGAACACACAGTTAGATTCACCCGGTTAAAATTTGGTGTTGTGCACATTTGACTACTATAACTGCCAACTTTTTTTGGCTCCAATGCGTGAGACAAACCCCGCCAACGCTATCTGGGCCACATTCTCTTCCATTTCGATATGACAAGCCAAAAAAAAAAAAAGTTACCTGACCATTTTTGGGCCGTTTCTGCCCAAATTATCGCTGTTTTGGGGGCGATTTTTACCGTATTTTAATCTATATTGTGCCATGTGTGTGAAAAGCTATTGGAATGACTGTTTATGAGTGAAGATTATGGTAATACGTGAGATAAATTTTTGCGTGAGACGTCAAAAATAGGCTCCTATGCGTGAGACTCACGCATAATGCGTGAGAGTTGGCAGGTATAGACTACTGTTGATTACAAAGAAATTCTAAGTAGAGAAGATAGGTTTAATACTAATGAAGCTACAAGAATTTTTTTTAAATTTATTTTGCGAATATTACGAGAAAATGACATGGTTTAAAAATGGCCTAGGCAGCCAGCAGCCTAGTCTTACAGTAGAAGCCCTAGACATAGGCTAGGCCCATCTTAACTTGCAAGGAAACTATTTGAATAATAATTATGATATTGAATGCTTATTTTCGGGGATACCGAAAAATACCGAAAATATTGCACACGCTGTAGCAAAATATTGAACTCGTCTTTGACTCACTCAATATTTTGGCACAACTCATACAATATTTTTCGGTACCCCCCCCCTCAAAAGCATTCAATATTATATAATTAACTTCCAAAATGACCATTTGTAGAACTAAAATTCCCTCTAAACCATAATTTTTAAAATAGATGCTTTGTAGATAAAAAAAATTATAAGTTATAAGTTATCATATAAGTTGAATAAGTTATAGATTTATTCTTATTAATTTATTAATAGATCAAGTAATAATATCTTTTAGACCAGATCAGAAAGAAGTGTTACTCTTTGAGTCTGGAAATCGTATTCATTCGACAACCTTTGAATGACCAAAGAATGCGATGCCATCGAGTTTCTCGATGAAGCCACGAAAGCACCTGAAGTCACGGTGACTCGTTCAGATCAAACAGCTTGGAATGGACCGCATCGTTGACCTCCAGTTTGGATCTGATGAAGCTGCCTACCATCTTATTGTGGAACTTTATGATAGGGTAAGAGAGTATAGAATGACAAGATGTTGCATACATGATTCTACATGCACATACTGTAATCACCTCCATATGGAATGACAAGATGTTGCATACATGATTCTATATGCACATAATCACCTCTGTATGGAATGACAAGATGTTGCACACATGGTTCTACATGCATATTATCACCTCCGTATGGAATGAGAAGATGTTGCATACATGATTCTACATACACATCACCTTCATATGGAATGACAAGATTTTGCACACATGATTCTACATACACATCACCTTCATATGGAATGACAAGATGTTGCAAACGTGATTCTACATGCACATCACCTCCATATGGAATGACAAGATATTGCATACATGATTCTACATACACATCACCTCCGTATGGAATAACAAGATATTGCATACATGGTTCTACATGCACATCACCTCCGTATGGAATGACAAGATGTTGCACACATGGTTCTACATGCACATCACCTCTGCATGGAATGACAAGATGTTGCATACATGATTCTACATGCACATAATCACCTCAGTATGGAATGACAAGATGTTGCACACATGATTTTACATACACATCACCTCCGTATGGAATGACAAGGTGTTGCACACATGATTCTACATGCACATCACCTCCGTATGGAATGACAAGATGTTGCATACATGATTCTACATGCACATAATCACCTCCGTATGGAATGACAAGTTGTTGCACACATGATTCTACATACACATCACCTCCGTATGGAATGACAAGATGTTGCAAACATGATTCTACATGCACATTATCACTTCCGTATGGAATGACAAGATGTTGCACACATGATTCTACATGCACATCACCTCCGTATGGAATGACAAGATGTTGCACACATGATTCTACATACACATCACCTCTGTATGGAATGACAAGATGTTGCACACATGATTCTACATGCACATCACCTCCGTATGGAATGACAAGATGTTACAAACATGATTGTACATGCATGTAATCATCTCTGTTAAACAAGTCATGGTTCAGAGGTCCCAAGTTTGAGAAGTGGAAAAATCAGGAGATTTTGTCGACTGCTTTGTCGATCAAATTTGCGTAAATGCAAATGTGCTACTCATCACAATAAAAAACAGAACACAGAAAAAGTACATAACAATATGTAAAAAATATCTATGATATTGTATATAAATTGTATTTAACATTCAGCAGAGCTGGTATTTTTTGAAGGGACAACCGCTTTTGCTCTTAGGATAGGCTAAGACCCACTCTGAATATTTTTGGGAGACGCTTAAAATTTTCAGGAGAAAATGTATTTTTTTTAGGAGGGCAGGAGATGACTAAAAAAAAATTTAACATTTTGTGAAATTGTTTAAAAACACGTCCTTACTCCATGTTTTGCAAGATGGAAAAAGAAACAATTTCTCGAGCACAAATGGTTTTAAAGTTTATGCAAATTAAATGTTACACTTGGTAAGGTTAAATTGATGCATACATAATGCAATCCACTACAACATTCCACAAAGTGAGGAGGCAACAAACACAATTTATGATGATCACATAATGTTGAAATATTAAATCCCAACACGTTGGCATGCATTTCAATAATTGGAGTATGTTTTATGTTATATTATACTTTTTTTACCTCTGCCAACGAAGTGGTGAGTTTATGTTTTCAGTCGTGTTGGTGGGTGTGTTTTTCAATTCATAGCATAACTTAAAAAAGTAATTGATGGATTCTGATGAAATTTTCAGGGACATTTGGAAATGACCCAAGGAACAATTTGTTAAATCTTGGTGAATATCCATGGTCGCATGCGCCTGTGGTGACTCCGGAAAACATGTTGTCTAGTGACGATTTGTAGTGGGACTTCACGCTACGTTGATTTTTTTATAGAAGGAATTAGCCAGATTGCGATCACCTTTACTGTTAGTTTTTACACATTGGGCGTATTCGACTGGTACATTTCGTTGAGAACGATTTTGCGTTAAGTAAAATTCTCATTCGACTGGTCGTGAATTTGACCGTCGTTGACAACGGAAGTTAACAAAATGAAAAGTGCGTTAATTCTAAAAAAGTTTTGCGACGTCACCAAAAACATCATGGCGTGTAGCAGTAATACGACGAGGTACTTCCCAAAGATTGCTGTTTGTAGAAATTAAATTACTTCAAATCTCTGATAGATTCTCAAATAATTATTTTATTTATTTCTTTTTTTTAGTGAGTGACAGTAGCCTAGGTAGACCTAGCTAGCCCGAGCCTACATTTTATTTTCATTGCTGCTACAGCATAAATGTATTCTGTTTCATCATCACTACTTTCTTCGGAACTTTCAAATAATAGAGGTAGTAAAACAGTAAAGCTTGCAGAATCCATTACACCCTCAATCATCATTACGATGTGTGGGGGAGCTTTCCAGGCCTTACGTCATATTCGTTGTCAACTATTTATATTTTCCATTTGACTAGTCGCCTTCGTTAAATGAGATTTTACTTATGCGCAGGTAGGCGTGGTTTAACAAAAAACGACCAGTCGAATACGCCCATTGTGTATAGTTATCCTTATTGAAAACAACCAATTGATGCTGTACAGTAGCTTTGCATTAAACACACAAATATCAGAAAAAAAAGACAGTGAGTACAGAAATTGTAAACTACAAGGAATTGCAAGGTATTGCTTGCTTACCACAGAGCCACATCACCAGTTTGTGAATATCCATGGTCGCATGCGCCTGTGGGGACTCTGGAAAACATTTGTTGTCTAGTGACGATATGTAGTGGGACTTCACACTACACTGATTTTTATAGAAGGAATTAACCAAATTGTAATCACCTTTCCTGTTAGTTTTTATACATTGTGTATAGTTATCCTTATTGAAAACAACCAATTGATGCTGTACAGTAGCTTTTACAGTAAACACAAATATTAGAAAAAAAGACAGTGAGTACAGAAATTGTAAACTACAAGGAATTGCAAGGTAAGCATGCTTACCACAAAGCCACATCACTTGTTTCTTTTACAATAAGGATAACCACATTTATAACTTACAATAATATTCCTACAAAGGTGAGGACTTCGGTCGCTCGCCGAGGTTTGCGCTGTCCAAGTGCTTCTAATATAAGGTGAATCAGTTAACCCTTCAAAACGCTGTATTTATACCAAAAGGTCCATTAATCAACTTCAAGTAAGAAAGTATAATGCATACTCCAAGCAATGAGATACACTCACGTCATCATGACAGGATTCAATATTTTGACATAAATTATAGATGATGACATAAATTATGTCGAAATATTGAATCATGTCACAATAGCATGTATCTCATTTCTTGGAGTATGCATTATAATTTCCTATGCTTATATAGAGTAGCATAAAAGGAGTATTTTTATTTTTCTTTGTATCTCTCTTTCTCTCCTAGGGTAATGTGATTTTGACAGATTTTGAATTCACCATTCTGTCGTTATTGCGGACTAGGAAGGAAGGTGATGATGTAAGATTTGCTGTCCATGAGAAATATCCAATTGAAACAGTGAAACAACCAAAACCACTAATGGAAATGGATAGGTAATCAGAATAACAAATATCCAATTGAAACAGTTAAACACCCCAAGCCACTACTGGAAATGGATAGGTAATCAACATAACAAATATCCAATTGAAACAGTGAAACACCCCAAGCCACTATTGGAAGTGGATAGGTAAAATAACAAATATCCAATTGAAACAGTTAAACACCCCAAGCCACTACTGGAAGTGGATAGGTAA
>JAOTQE010102963.1:0-13773 GCA_025631205.1 Nesometra sesokonis
ATGTATAAAACCATTTTTAGTGGCATTGACACGATTATAAGGAATTGAAAGAAGGTCTACGTTACGTGAATTATATCAATTAATTCTAATACAAAAAAGAGAAAACAGGGGAGTTCATTACAGGGAAGAGGAACATTGGATAAATGAAGAGAAAAAGGACTCGGTGTGATTTTAAACTTATTGTCAGAGACTCCATATGCAAAAGAAAACAATTAAAAAGAGGAAAGGATTTTGATAGAAAACTATAAAAGATTTTGATTGGTAAGAATCTGCAAAAGGAGTTCATTACAGGGAAGAGGAACATTGGATAAATGAAGAGAAAAAGGACTCGGTGTGATACTGTAGGTATGGGTCTAAACGATAAATTAAAAAATTTAAAATAAAAAATAAATAAAGGAGCAGAATAAGCAGTTATGGTTAGCCAAGTAGCACTCTAAACTTTATAAAGAAGAAGAATAGATTAAAGTTTAGTTTAACAGGCTTACTTTTAGTCAACCACATTGGTTCTTTAACTCGATCATTGTAGTCCCAGAGATTCAATGCCACCACATCAACCTTTTCCATAAAGGCATAATTCGCTTTGTCTGACATAATCTGCATCACAATCCTGTGCGCCGCTTTTAAGTCAGGATTTAATATTAATTTTTTCTTCACTACCTTCGGACGAGCTACGACCGAAGGCTTTGAGGGGTTGGCCATTACAGTTGCGGTGTCTTCAACGATAGGATCTTCAATGGTATCATCCAAGTCTTTGTCAGACGATTCTTTTGGATCGTCATTACTGGAGAGGTCAGAATCTTCATTGGCAGAAGGTCGCAAAGATTCTTTTTTATGTTTAGTTTCATCCTGCTCTATAGTTCTTAACATGTTCCTTATTGAAAGAGTTTTATCTGACACGTCTTCATAATGGTGCCCTAAACTTGAACAGTTTATGTCAAAGTTTGATTGCTCTTCCATCATACTGTAGGACCGGACATCAGTCTAAAAAAGAAACAATTGTAATTGTTAACAACTTTGCAAGGTTAAAAAATGATGAACAATATATTTTGACATTTAAAGGTTTGTGAATGTAGGATGTAAAAGTGATGTGCTTTTTAAAGTTAAACAAAATAAATGATCCTGTTCAGTGTAGTGTCGGTAATTATCAGTGGTTAAGTTGGAAGAAATATTTTTTTTTTTGCAATTTGGCTAATTTAGCTTTAAAATGATTAGTGAAAAGTTTGATGAGCCAAAACTGCCAAAATATTATTGTATGAAAATCTAGTTTAAAATGCATTAGTTATTGGGCCAATTGGGAATTTAAAAATGAACCAAATTCAACTTTGGCATAGGATTTGCAGACCTACAACTGACACGATTTCTTCGCTCAGGTGTCACCCAATATTCAACATGATCACCAGTTCTCCAGAATTGACAGTAATTTTCACCAGATTTCCATAATTTTACAAGTCTCCTGCAAATACCCTGATTTTCCATTTAGTTTGATCGATTTATCGTTATCATTCAATGTATTTTTTCTCCTGTTCATTTTGCAATCTGATTTCTCGTGAGCGAAGCATGTAAATCCTGGTGTAAAGGTCATCAACTTTGAAATCTAAAAATCTCATATTTTGTTAAATCTTCAGATTCTTTAAGGTAAATGAAAAATCTCCAGATTTTGAGGACTGGATTTGGCAGGACTGGATTTGGCTATTTTTA
This sequence comes from Nesometra sesokonis, assembly GCA_025631205.1. Classification (NCBI taxonomy): domain Eukaryota; kingdom Metazoa; phylum Echinodermata; class Crinoidea; order Comatulida; family Antedonidae; genus Nesometra; species Nesometra sesokonis. Next base: position 1,699 of record JAOTQE010102963.1, read on the forward strand.
AACAGCAGCTACTAATTGAATTAGGAAATTCATTAATTTTTGTTTAACAAAAACCATGAACTAATTAATTTTCCATTTCTTGTTCATTCTGATTCAAAATTGTCAATTACTGTAGGCCTACATGTTTTTTCTTAAAGCAACGCCTTACTGAATTTGTCACAAGATAACAACAAAACTGAATAAAACAAAACACAAAAAAAACAATTAGGCCTATTTTGAAAAAGTCAACATAAACATTATCCATACAGTCTTCCACTCATTGCAAAATTTTTAAACTAAACAAGAAAAAGTACTGATAAACCACTAAATTTTCAAGCAATGGAATGCATATGTTTTAGTATTTAATTTATGTACATAAGTAACACAATCAAACACGTTATACAGTAGTTGGAAAACATAATCTTAAAGTTTACAGGTGACAGTCGACCCCAAGGATAGAATATCATTGATCAATGAAAACAAACATCATCAAAGTAACTTTTCATTCACAAGTCAATCTCACCACTGTACGATGCCTATCTTTCTTCACTACAAAGGAACGGGATCTTTCGGCTTTGTAGCAAGCAACCTAACTACACGACAAAATTGACTACAATAAAAGTAAAGTTACGGTTACTATACATAATAATGTATGTAATAAGTAATTAATAATACAATTAGAAATAGTATTACATGAGTTCATCAAAGAAACCTTACCCTCTAGCCCGGGTTTTCCAAAGCTTCTCTTCGCATACGAACCCTTCGTTTTCGTTGTTCTTCCTTTTTCTGCATGTAAACTTTGCGCATGTGCAGAAAATTAATATCAATGCGCAAAGCGTTCACATTTTTGGATTAGGGTTGGCAAATCCGCACTTAATGACTTGTGTTATGGTTGTTGTTTTATGTTATTTGTTGATAAAACAAAAACAAAATCCCCATGATTATATGTAATGTTTATTTAACTGATAAATTAGTGTTAACTAGGCTATAAATTCCAAGACAGTAATAATTTCGATTTCAATTTTCAATTTCAATTCACGGCGCTGAAACAAATTATAGTAAACATAAGTACAATACTATTTATTATAAATTAAAATCATTTATCGTTACTATCGTTATTATAATAATTGTTGAAATTATTAAATTGAATTAAGTTGTTTTTACATGACAAATCTTAATATTGATTTGTTGTTCTACTTTCTTTGCATAAACTCCACTTATATTGGCCGTCTTATATCTCGTTAAAATGAAAGTCGGCTTTTTCATATTAATTTTAGGTTAATCATATCTCGATAATTATAATGTGATAACATAATAAAGCATGTTATAAGTTTCAGAACTTCAAAACGGAACTAGGCCTCCAATAACAGAACCAAAAAAAAAATCCCTGACCCACCGACAGACCCAAATTTTTAAAGTCATGAGCGGTTTGTTAAAGCATTTTATTATAATTAAAATTCACTATGACCATTTTTTACATATTTTGCCTCCAGAAAAGTCGATATAGAACTGTGTATAGTTTTATAATTTAAAAAAGAGCCGTGAGAATGTGGTCAGAGTTTGTGAGGCGTTCATTCCTCGGAAGAGCGTTAGGCCTAATCAGTACCCCCTCATCATCAATGTTCTTTACAAGGGTCAAAACAAGGGTCCATTCTATAACCAAATTGACTATATTTATAACAATCCTATGACCCAATGCAGTGAAAAGTATTCGATCTTAACCTCGCCAACGAAGACGAGTGATGTTTTCAGGGTGTTGCTGGGTGTTTGTGTCCATGTAGAGTGTGTGTGTGTGTTTGACGGTGTGTTTGTCGGCTCGCAGCATATAACTTAAAAATAATCATTTTGACGAAATTTACAGGGAATGGAAATGACCCAGGAACGATGATTATGGTGAAACAGTCTGATGAAGTGGGATTCTTCATTCTACACGTCTGATTCATCAAAGGAAATAATGCAAAATTCCCCACGAGAATTTCGGGCGATCGGCGGAGGTCTGAGCTCTCCTGGTGCTTGTTTAATATAAGGATATAGACCTATGACTGATTGATTGACCACTTATTTGATCATATTGATGGATCGATTTATTTTGCTCACAGGACCAATTGAGAACCACAGAAAGGGGCTTATCTTCTTCTACTGCATCGAATCAGTGAATTTGGTAGGCCTACCTCCCCGTAAGCGGACGCGGACATTTTTTTGTCTTAAAATTTAGATTTCTTTTACGTTACTTCCATAAGTGGACATCCCAGAAAATTTAGTGATATTTTTTACATCGAATACAATTCTGTAGAAAATTTTCCTCATACTGTAATGGTTGAGAATCATATTTACTAAATATTAAACATCATAATTAATATTTAATAAAATAATGGGGTGTTTAGAAAAAATTGACAGATTATTTGTGGTGAGAAGTGAAATATGGGACTTATACGTAATTTTACAACGTTTGGCCCTGTATCGGCCGAAATTCTCGTAAAGGCACCACCTCCCGCCTCCCATAAGCATACACTCCCAGACTCAATGTCCGCTTAGGTTCAAATGTACCTGAACAAATCAATACAGGTCGTTATAATAGACCCTATTTATAAAAACAATTGGGCGATAAATGCAGCCAGAGCGGTTAGTACATAACCTCATTAGTGACGATTTGTGGGGGACCGGGGAGACACGTTCCCCCCCCCCCCCACTTTTCGACGTGCGGGACATGATATCACCCTTTCATGTTTTTAGCAATAAAAATATTTTATAATTGACCCCTAAAATAGGAAAATGACATACAAACGGAGAAATAAACTTTTTTTCCTCGTCAAAATCAAACCGGGAACCACGCCCACCCGGCGAACCCTCCTCGTTGGCGCCACGACTGCAACTTCTTGTCTTTGTACCTCCCACTTTTCAACTCAAATTTACATTGTTGATAGACCTACTAAGGACGGAAAAATATATTGGCCAGCACTGCATTTTTTTTAACTTGGATCGACGGGAAAGTCGGGAAATGTTCTATAATGCCACCGAGCTATCCATCATAATATATTTTTTTAGAGAATTTGGTCATTGTCAAATCCTACCTTTCACTGTTTCTGGTTAGTAGGATATTTTGACAAGCGTCCTGGAATTCGCCCATGATGTGGAGTAAGGATCATATACGGGTTGGCTAAAGCAGTAACTGGTAAAACATTTTTTTTTATTTCATAGTTTATTAGGCCTATAAGTTTTGTTCTATTATTAATTACTAGTAAAAATAAAGGAGTAACCGTAGGCCTGATACTAAGTGCTAAAGTGCCCCATAATTTTCGAAATATCTTTATGTATTTCTTACCCTTTTGAAAAAAATCGGGAAATAAAATTTAAAACTTTTTATCTGTGAATCCGTTTTTTAAAAATTATTATTATTATTATTATTTAAAAATAGCGCCACCAACGTGCAAGCCGCACATTGACCACATCAGCGAAGACGTTGAGGGATTGGTGAGCAAAACAACCGGTTGGTTGGTCAAGGATTTGAGACATTTTTGGTGTTTTTGCTGCAAATTCTCTGTTTGTTTTATTTTATTTCTATTTTCTTCAATATATAGACAGTGTAATGTCTTTTCTGACTGCAGCAGTGCTCGATTCAAGCCAACTTAAGCGATTAGGCGACCATAAATACAGTTCACATGGCAGGTCCATCACGGAACCAGCGATGCAGCTGTTTTGGAATTGGCTTATTGAGAAGATCCCTCGTTCAATCGCCCCGAACACTTTGACATTATCAGGCCTGGCATTAAATATTGTCAGCTCTGTTATATTGATGTTGTATTGCCCTACTGGAAAAGAAGAGGTGAGCACACTATATCTATCTGATATTTTAACACCAACTTTACTGAAGCAATTTTATTTAGAATATCCCATAAATTGTATTATAATTTATAATTTAAATGGAAGGCCCATAAAAAATTATTTATCACACTACCAAGCTTAAAAACAGATGAGGGCAGGATTTTTTTAAAATTTTGTAATGATCTTGAGGTGAGCCGATAGTCCATCATTGATTCTCGGAAATATGACGACCATGAACTGAACTGCGCAGACCAGCTTGAAATTGAAGTAAACATCAATCATTGTAAGCCTTTTTTGTGTACATCGTCGTGAACATGAAGAAATCGCTCGATAATCATGTTGATTTTAAGAAAATCCAAAGCGTTTCAGGTGAAAATGACTGAAAAAAACCATCGTTTAAAATAGTAAAATGTTTAAAAAAAATTATTAATTAGGCCCCATAAAATAATTATTAGTTTATCACTCTACCAAAGCATAAAAACTGATGAGGGCGGAAGGTTTTTTTTTTTAACCGACCCTCTAATGTTGTGATGATCACGTCCATTATTATTTCAGACTCGCGCAAATACGAGACAAATTCATGTGATTACAACAGAAAAAAATGATCGTTTGAATAGTAAAATGAGTAAAAAAAATCCGGATTTCCCAAAAAGTGATGCGTGGGGGGAGGGGAAGGGGGTGGATAAACTAATCATTTTTTTATGGGGCCTTACTGTAGCTCTCTAGTATTCCATACTGTATTACAGAAAAGCATGTTATCCTTACATACAGTTAATTATCAAAATGACTTTATATGAAGGTAGTTTATTAATGATAACTTTATTTATAACTAATATTTATCATGGTCAATATCATGTTTTCCAGAATCTTCAAAATTAAATTGATAATATTAGTAGTTTAAAAAAAAATCAAACATTTTTATTATTATAATTTGTATCCTAAACAAGAGGTGGTTGTGAGAATTTGTTTTACCTAGAGACTTATTACCACCTCAATATTAAAAATTATTCATTTTATTATTTTTTGTGAGCTTTTATTTTCAGCTTATAAATACAAATTTTCAAGGTCAACATAAACGTATCATAATTAATATTAATTCCCAAAATTATACTATTCATTTATTAATTTTATATTAATTTATTTCATGTGTATCCCTCATTGTGTTTTATTTCTGTTTATGGGGAATATTTTACCAGATTTTGGTGCCAGTGTTTTGATAGAAGAGATATAAGTTTGTTTACAATATCTGCCTCAACAAAATGACTTGGTAGTTCTAGATTTTACAAACATAATTTTTGAATAATAATAATAATAATAATAATAATAACAATAATAAACATGATAATAATAATAACGATAATGATAAGACTTATTGAGTGTACATATTCACTGCTAGAGTGCTCAAGGCACTTACAAAATTAGTGAGAAAAACCCATGGAAACAAATTAACAGTAAACATATAATAATATGAAATTAAAGAAAACAACACAGATTACTGCTCCGCTTACCAGCAATTTAAGGTTCAAGACATGCTTGATGTATTCTGAATTTACTATGAGCTTTTAAACGTTTTAGTTTATGCCCTCGTGTTTTGGATCTTACAGATTGCTTTGAACACTAATTGAATGTCTCTGCCTACTAAATTCTAGTTAGGGATAATTCAACATTTTGTAGTATTTGAGTAATGAGAAAACATAAACTTAGAATCCATTCTGGCTGCACACTTTTGTACTTTTTCCAACCTGCCAGAGTCTTAGGAAAATATGCTGCCATACTGAACTACTCCATGGATTATGGACTTGTCAGGCCTTGCAGAATTTTGAAATATTTGGTTGCCCGTTGAGTAACCAAGGTTTAAAATTTGGTTACCCTCAAAGTTTTTTAGTTGCCCCTAAGATTTTTTCTGGGCCTTGGTGATTTGATGACCAGTTAGCGTGAGACAAGACCTGGTTGCCTGTCGGGACACCTCTGAATATTTTTTGGTTGCCCAGGTAAATTTCTGGTTGCCTTGGTCCGTTGGGCAACCAATTCTGCAAGCCCTGCTTGTTTGTAAAGTAAGATCAGGATAGTAGAACCAATTAATAAAAATATCAGTATAAATGAATTATTTGGGTTAAAATAGCAAAGAATGGTATTTTGTTTTGTGGGAGTTTTTGCATCCTTGCTGATATTTTTTACAATAAAAAAACAGTATCTCCTCCACAGGAGATGTCTTCATTGGTAATACAGCCTTAACTACAAGATACCTGAAAGAAGATGTGCCTTTAGAGCACTTCACTAGAGTTGTCCAATACAATGATGGTAGCATACAAGCTGGAAATTTTTTTTTAACATTGGATAATTTAGCTTCAAAATGAATAGCAAAACTGGAGTTTGATAAACCAAAAGCTGCCAAAATATTATTGATATAAAAAATATTTGTGTTTAGTATTCATTGGTTATTTGGCTAAGTTTGAATTTAACAAGTCGATCCGACAATAAGATGAAAGCTGTGCACAGCAGCTGGTCAGTGTCACCAACTGTTCGTGCACTGCATGCCATCACTTTTTTAGCCAACAAAACTGGGCTAGTATTCCTATTTTACAACCGCCCAAACAAGGAGATTGAAGATTAGAGTGCGGCTACTGATCCAAAACTATACAAGCAAGATCAGTGATCAAATGAATCGATTCTGAATCGTGCTTGCTTATTAACATTATCTGCTATGTGAATTTCACATTTCTGGGACAATGCCTGAGGTGAAAGTCGACGAGTGTAGTAGCCTGAGGCGTTATTCGCAATTTGCATAACTTTAGAAAAAAATAATACATTGTACATAAACAGTTTTAACAGGAAAGTAGCATTTACAAGTGTACTGTTATTATAATGATATTTTAATTCAATTATAATGTTAATATATTACCAGTTGATAATTACTGTAATTTAATTGTTTCATATATATCGTAGATATTTAAAGTGACACCCATACAATGCTGGTTAATATTAGAAATTACATGGAAAGAACAAAACACAAATAGTCACAAATGTGCGCAAATGTGCGCAACAAGACAGACAGACATTTTTGAAAAGCTATTTATAGAGACGCTTTCCACGTCTAAAAATAGCCAAATTCAATTTTTGGCATCTAGGATTTGGTTATTCGGCTAGTGGCAGCTTAAACCCTGGTATACTTAACCACAGTGAAGAGGCACATAACATAATAAGTTATAAAATTTATATTATTTTTACATAATCCTAAGGTAATTATATTTGTCTTGTTTTGTAGAGGGGCCATGGATTGATTAGCAATGTTATTTCCTGGTCACCTTACTGTATTGTTTTTTTTTTCATGTACATACAATAAAGTTTCAATTTGAAGTTTCAAGTTGAATTTATTGTGTCTCCTCCTATTCTCTGGTTGTGCTCTGCTTGTAACAATATCCCTTTATTGTGATAAAAATTTGCACTATAATAGATGACCTAGTGAGGATCAAAGGATAAGTTATAGTCATAGGATTAACTTAAAAACTAATCCCAATTTTTTGCAAGCCTCATTTATAGCCTTACCTTCATGCTGAAACAAGAATTGTGTTTAATGTAAATTTTCAGTAGATTCCAATTGCTTTAAGTTAAAGTGAACTACAATTTTGGGTAAATATCACAGAATAACACAATTTTGTATTTAATCAAGCATAAAGATTAGAACAAATTCTTATATGTTTTTGTTTATGATAATGCATGTCCTAAGCGAGTTGTATGGCCAAGTAGTCAATTGTATGGTATTGCGTGTACTACAGTATTGTTGTATTTTTTTCATTGTGTGGAAAATTCAAATAAAGAAAGAAAGAAAGGCAGGAGAACTGTGAGCCAACATTCATGGTTCGAGGCCCGCTCGCACCATGGTTCTGGTGATGAAACAAGTCATCTTAGATAAGGACTAAAAACCATAGGCCCTTTGTATGCATGGCTCATGTGCACTATAAAGAATCAAGTAAGTCTTTTGAGACAAGTAGGGGATTACCCCAGTGTACATGTACTGGTCCATACATCCCCTGCTGTGCACAGATGAATGACCGCCTGTATCGGGGCAGCAGGACATTGTGTGGCCCTTTTAGGGATATAGAAAGTCATACAGTATGAATGTGTAACATCTGGTCCACAGCGCCTTGAAACTCTACTGTATAAAACTACATTACAGCTATATTACTAAGAAAAGTAACAAACAAATGTATAATTTTAATTATTCTTGCAGGCACCAGGCTTTGCGTATATATTCTGTGGTATATGTCTGTTTATATATCAAACCCTGGATGCACTGGATGGGAAGCAAGCGAGGCGAACCGGTAGTAGTAGTCCTTTAGGTGAATTGTTTGACCATGGGTGCGATGCTGTTTCTACAGGTAAATTTTAATTCTAACAACAATTTAATCAATTAATCAGCTAATCAATTAATCATTTTTTTTAACTGGTAGTAATATATTATAGCTATGTTCAGATTGCGGCTTAAGCAGAGTGTAGCATATGGAAGGCAGAAGCTAATCTAGGTCATAATGAACAGGTGTCCCAAGTTTCCATGCATAAGCATTAAAAATCTGCCGCCAGTGACTTTCTATCACCAGTCATCCGTAATTTGTTTGGCCGATGCAGATTGATAGAAAATATGTATTGGTCAGCATGCGACACAAGCTTGTGAGAGTTGGTTTGAGGGATGAGGATGCTCAAGACAGAAAGAAGTGGGGAGAGGCATTGTCCATCATGGCGCAAAAGTCAGTAACCCTTCTTAAGAGGGAAAATACTCACTTACATAAATGATGATGATGAGGCATAGCTCTATTAGCCTACACTAATCAAGACGAACAAGTTACTGTCTGGATTAGTGATTTACACCAATTGCCGGGTAGTTCAGACACAAATAATAGTATGCCACATACGTTATGCTCCAATTACTAGTAATCATCGAGTCTGAAGGTTCACTAAGTGAGTTGTTTGACCATGGATGCTGTTTATACAGGTATATTTTAATTAACTAACTAACACTAATTAATCAATTAACCAGTTAATCAGTTCAATCAATAGTGAATTTAGTTAACAGGTAATAGCCCAATAGGTGAACTGTTTTACAATGGTTGGTATTGTTTGTTTATTTTAATTAACTAACCAAAGAAATAAATTAGTTGACCCATAGCGGTATACCTCCATGGTAACTAGCCAATCAATTCAGCCAGTTGATTTAGTTAACTAGTATTAACCTATTTTTTGTGCACGGATGAAAATGTGCCAGCAACACACCATTGACGGTCTCTCATTTCAACACTAAAATGATCACACTTGCTAAACTTCATTTGGTCCTCAATAGAAATATTTTGATTGTAGTATACAATGTAGCCTGTCTCACAGACCTTACGGTCAGGTTTATTTACTTTTATTGCTTGATTCCTTTTAAGGTGCTATTGACATCCCATGCTCACTTATTTTAGTTTAGCCGTAAAGGCCTGTTAAAACGATTCAAGCGTGACGAATCACACACATTAGACTGGTGTAAATCGTCACGCTTGATTGAACTAAAAAATCATGTGATACCATTGCATCACTCTCTGGAAAGTCAATAGCGGCTTAAAAGAAATCAAGCAATAAAAGTGAATAAACCCGACCGTAAGGCCTGTGAGACTGGCTATATACAATGAAACGTAGGAATAGGCAGTTTTTGCTGAAACAGAAACATTAACTTCAACAATGACGTCATGATTTATTCATGAATCAGAGGAGTTTCGTTAACAAGTACGGAAATTCCCTGCTTTAACATGCTTGAAGAATGTTTGAAATGTTTTACGCAAGTACAGTGCATGCACACTTTGATTTGTTTACAAAAGGGCTGAGCTTATCGTGTTGCTAAGGTTATAGTTAACGTTAAGTTATTTTGGCGAAATCTACTGTATCTAATACCAATGAAATTAGCTAAATACAACTAAAATCACCATATTATTACAGTATGAATGAGTATGCCACACCCTTGGATATATAACTGGGTGTGTTTTAAAACATCTATCTGAAGTGTGTTACTGAAGATGGACTCATTGGCTCCCTGTAATTTTTATGTAAAATTACTACAGTTTATGGTCTACAGTTCAAGTTCATCCATTGTTTTTTTTGTCTAACTGGTTAGCATTTATTGCTGGTACATCTCAATATTTATAATGTTAATATTTCAACTTATGACAGTATACAATACATTATATACAAGAAATCAAACATATTACATTACAACTATCACAATAGGAAGGTTTTTAAATACCACATACACATTTTAAAATTGTATATATCGATTTTAAAATGCCCTTCACATTGTTATAATTCAACACATGTTCTCTCTGTTCAAATATATAAAAAGGTTGTTTAAATTTAAAAAAAAAAAAAAATAGATTATAGATGTCAATAGGTCAAATTAATCCGTGTCTTACGATGTAATAAGTGCATGGATGTAATTATGCAGAGCGGAGGTAGGCGGGGCCGCCCACCCTAAAAATGTTCCACCCACTCTAAAGCTTATTTTTACCCAGCGTAATTTCAACCTGCCACCTACCCTAAGCCTCTGAAAAAGGTAAAAATACTGTTTTTAGTCATCATTCCACCCACCCATACATTGTTGCTGGCCACTCTTAGATTTTTCTAGCTAACGTTCACCGTAAGTGACTGTTACCATGGAAGAAATAAATTTATTTATTTTCTCCAAGCTGTTACCACATACATGGTTTGCACATGATACGCGCATGTAGTTTACTAACAGATTTTTCCCTTTGTGAGCATTGCACGCATGTTTTGTGGTGTTGTATGACGTTATAAGACATCAGCAGCATGGCCTTTTGTACTTATTTTCTCCCTGTATTGGAAATGACAGTTAAAACAATGTTTAAAATTATGATTAAAACTAATTCATTTAAATATAAGGTGGATTTATAATACATGTAATTATATTATCCATAACCTGCTTACAGAATTTTCTTAAAATCCAAATACTATGTCATAAGTCTATAAATGAGGATAGTAACAGTAGTTCTGACATCATCGTACTGTAGCACCACTTTTTCCTAGTGCGCATACATATTCATCTTGACTGTAATAGTTGTGTTGACTGCGTAAATCTTCATGAAGACTCTCAATACGCAAATTCAACTTAGCACGTGGCCTTCGGATACACAGTTAGAAACAGAATTGTATGTTGAATTAAGGAATGTGACTGTTTATCAGAAACAAACAGGACAGTTAATGCTGACTGTGAATCTATTCTTTATTCTATGCCAATCTATCATGTAAAAACATTAACTAAGATTTTACAGAGAATCAAAACAAAGGTGTACAGTAACATGAGGACAGGGAATCCGATACTTTTCATTATCTTAAACTATCTTTTAATTAAATTATACTATCTGAGATTATTATAAACTCACTGGGCTAATATCGATTGGATATGCCATTTAAGCCAATGGAAGGTCTTCGGTCCTTGCACCTCAACCTGGAACCCTTGACAACCCCTTGTCTCCTAGCTTCAATTAAATTTCACCCGATCTTGCACTATGGAATTTTTCAAGGTTGATAAGGTATGGTAGAATCATAATTGATCACATTTGTAATTTCCAAAGCGTGTTTCTCCTGTATAACATGTGAATTATTTACAAATTCATATGAAACATTATTTCATTTAATAAGCTAATGTTTAGGTCACTAGAATAACGGTGCCCTGTAAGCATGTAGAGGTGAAAATTAAGGTCTGTCTTTTCCTTTCCTGTCTTTTAAACTTACAGTACAATAGGTACATTTTAGTTTGAGTATGTTATTTCAAGTTTAGAGAATGCAATGTTTCAAATACATACGAGGCAAGCTAAGGCAAAACAACCAAGTTGTCGCACAGTGAGTTATTGAGAAATAAGCCAATAAACATCAGGAAATATAAACAAATACAAAAGAAATTTTGTATATTTTGTTTCATTACTTTGGTAATATAGATGTCTGATTTTGATAATTGACCCCTCATTTTGAAGCTTACAACAAGCGTAATATGATTTCAGTATTAACTCCCATTTTAAATTTTTTTGCGACAACTGGGTGGTTTTGCCTTGACATGCCTCATATTGAAAATAATCTAATTTGTATTTGATTTATTTTTTTTCATATTTATAACATACATACAGCTTAAAATCGTGATTTTAGTTATTTAGTATTTTTTTTAGACGCGGAAAGCGTCTCTATAAACAGCTTTTCAAAAAATGTCTGTCTGTCGTGTCACGCACGTTTGTGGCT
>JAOTQE010102974.1:0-13773 GCA_025631205.1 Nesometra sesokonis
ATAGGCTTTCTTCATCAGTACTTCTATGATTGAATACGTCTTGTCGAGATCATGAACGTAATTGTCCAGACCCAGTAACGCTCGATTCTTATAAATTGCTTGTAATGATCTTGAGGTGGACCCGACCTTTCATCATTTCTGTAGGTCCTCACAAATACTACGTCCATAGCGCACATCAGCCTTCAACAAAAATCAATCGTTGTAAGCCTAGTTCGTATGACAGTCACACAACTAAACCTTCGCCCCTGTGTGTGTTTTCCAGATGTGATGACAGTCTTCTACTCATTGGCCGAAGGTTTTTTGGTGATTTCCTTGTTGAATCACTAGAAATTGTCGGCCGACAGGTAGAAGACTGTCATCGTGTCTGGAAACCACACACAGGTGGTTTAGTTGTGTGACCGTCATACGACGCAGTGAGTGCTCGGCTCTAAAAAAAAAAAATAACATATCACGGGGTAGGGTTCACGGGGTAGGGTTCACGGGGTAGGGTTCACGGGGTAGGGTTCACGGGGTAGTGTTCACGGGGTAGGGTTCACGGGGTAGGGTTCACGGGGTCGTAACTTAGAAGAGAGGGGCAATTTATTATTCTTATCTACTTTTTTTATTTCTTCTACTGTAGCCATTAATACACTGACTCTGGTATAAGCCTGAACATGGAATCCTAGTCAGTGTGTGATGTGGACATATACCCTAGTATAAGCTCACTGCATTGAACATGGGATCAAAGCTAGTCAGTGTGTAATGTGGACATATACCCTGATATAAGCCCACTACATCGAGCATGCATTCCCTGTTAGGTGGACATATTGTAGTATAGGCCTACTAACTTTGAACATGGAATATCAGTAAATTTTTGGCTGTTTTAAAAATGTGCAGATCAACTCATTTTATGTATAAAACCATTCAAATTATTTGGTGGGCTTATAGGCTAGGGTAAAACATTACCTTTACACATCTTGTCATTTCTTGAATTGCTAGATCTGGTGCCTGGAGAGGGACTGTTCCTAGGCCTACAAACCGAGTTGGATGCGTCTTGACGGTAGTTGCTAAGTCATCATTGATGATTTTACAGAGATCTAATGCATCATCTGGCTTGGCCCAGTAACTAAACATGACAGGCACTGTAGATAATGCTTGCACAGTTACTCCTAGAAATACCAATTTAAAAATCAAAATTAGACAAGTTTTTGTTGTCAGGTGTATGTCAGTTTTTTTTCCTTTTAGTTTTATTACAAATATTAACCCAACATTTTAACTTGCTTTTGGTACAGGCAATGAAAGAATTAGTTAATGGAATTACAAAACTAATGACTTTATTTAGGATTATGTACATGTACAGTGGTTTGGCATAAAAATGGGTTGTACTTTGATGTTGTATTGCTCTATACTCCTTTGTTCAATCTTTTTCAAACTTTAGACACTCGTCAAATGGAATGTTGTTAATATACTGAAAAAGGTCATACTGTAGCCCATTAGTCTGTATACAGGATAACAATGAAAAGATGAGTAGAGCATATGCTGCACCTATGGGACATGCTCCAATCAAGTGTTGTCTACAAACAATTTTTTGGCTCTGGGTCAGAGAAAGTCTTCTGACAGATAGGTTTTGCTGAAACAATGTGGTTTTCTCTGCAGAAGTCAAGAGATTGATCGCAACATGATTCATAGAAATTTAATTGTTGGGAGTAGTGCAAAAATTGTGAAAGAATTACTGAGAAAAAGCTCAACTGAAATAAAAGTTCTTTAGATTCTGTAGTAAATAAATTGAGAGTGAATGACCAAAAACAGTTTGACTGGAAGATTCAGTACTGTATATGGATGAAGCATTGGAAGATGTTAATCTCGGCACAAATCTCTAAGACAGACTGCATAGAACCATTGAGTACATTATATTTCTATGATAAACAAATGTATTATTTTTGAAAAAGGTTGGTTTTATGTATGAAAATATTTTCTACTTTAGACTGAGCACAAACAAAATGGAAATGGCCTGAACATGCGTTTTTGACTTCTTATTTTGATTCTGGACCAATGTACATCTTAGATGAAAAAATTCAAATCTGGTTTGACTATTAGGCTACGATGGCTTTTGAGAGTGTATTTTTTTAAGCTATGTTAAGAGGGTTGCAGAGATACTGAGTGTAAAAGAACCTGGCATAATTTAATGGGTGCAAGTGCAAGCCAGTACTTGCTGCATGACATAACGTGACACTACGGGAGTAGAAAGTCATATGAATGTGTAACATCTAGTCCATAGCACCTTGAGACAGTACAGTATAAGGTGCTAAATCAATAACTGCTACATAATTATTATTATTATTTACATATTTATAATGTTGAATGATTTCATGTTTGTATTCATTTGTATTATTGGTTTTTATAATAATTTGTATACAGTGTAAACTCATTATAATTTCACCTTTTGTTGCATTTTAGGTGTTTATACCAAATACATAACATATAAAAAATGAAAAAGGGTTGTTGTAGTCAATCAAGTATCACCTGTTTGATCCATTTCCTCAATTCTTGTTCCAGGATCCCAGCAATTCTGATCTATGATTCGAAATAGTTTGCCATCTTTCATCATCTTAGCCTTTCCTTGACAGTGGTGGTGCAGTTGTATCCAGCCCCCATAACCATATCTCTGTTATTTAAAAAAAGAAGAAATATAACAATAACATTATCATCTTGTAAAATTGTTGCATTCAAATTAAAAGATTTTCTCACCAAATTCAAATTATTGGAAACATTTTTAGCACAGTGGCACACATTCTGTATCAGTATGGTTCATCCAAAAGTAACAGAAATAACAAGGAAACAAAAGCTATGCTATACAATAATACATTTTACAATACAGCAAATAAAGAAAAAAAAAACAAAAAAGAAATACCAAAAAAAAAACATAAAGTAACATAAGATGAAGATACATGAATAGTGTCATTAAAAAAAATTACTGATAAAAATAGTACTAATATTCCTAATTTAAAATTGGGTTCAGTTGCAATGCAGTAATAATTTATGTACTTTTAATATTCTTAATAATTTTATGTGTTTAGCCAAAAATCAGGATATATGAGAATAGGAATATAAAAAAAACCGTCTGGCTTTGGTAACATAAAGTTTGTATCTTTATAAATCTTTTCACTGCATGGGCCTGGTACTACAGTACCGGGGCCAAAAAATGTTGTTGAATAGCGAGCCCAGTAACCTACCAGGCCCAAATAAATAATTCTTAAAAAAATGTTCATATACTCCGGCCCGCCCTCTTTAGTTTCCCTATCAACTTTGAGATATTTGCAAAATTACATAAAATAAATTTCCTTCAATTTATGCGCCCTGATTTATTGGAAAATTTGTATGTTTCTTGATTTTATCGACAAAAGTGAATTGTTTATTTTATTATAAAATGAAGAAAATGAATTGAATCAAACTTCTTAATCCAGTGTAAAAAAACTGCATCCATAAGGAAGATTTTTTATAGATTTGATGAAAAAAATTAAAAAGTATTTTCTGTACAATCATTCTCGCACAGAGGTGGGAATAACACTGCTAAAAGGGTTAAAACAAAAACACAAGCAAATAACCATGTGGTAGGATTAATTTATATACTTCAACTGTTAATGTAGTTGTTTAGTAGAACCATAAAAAACACAACACTGTAAATATTTCCATCAACTTGAATTGACCTATTTATAATATTTTTTTGTCTCAAGTTCTTTGAGTCACTCAAGCAGCACACCTTTGTACACCCACCAATTAAGGGATGAGCTAAAAAATTCTGCATTATATTATTTATTTATAAAATATATCCTCCACAATAATCCTCTCTTCTGTTTATTAATTGAATAAAATACTTATCATTGGGCTTATTTATTCAATCTTGTTTATTTGTACATCCCATTTTTTAATTTCATTTTTCCAATTGTACAATAATAGCAATTCATCAATTCTTTATTTACTGCTTTCTTCATTAATTTTATCCTTTTTAAAATATTATTAACTTATTCATTTGAACCTAAGCTTAGGTGGTGCAAATACACCTTCATATCCAGACTCAACATTATTTTATGGTTTCGGGTTAGCACACCAACACAAAATACAATTTTAAGGTTAGGCTTGGGTACAAAAATTAAGCCATAGGCCTAGAATCAGCTAGGTCACTTATTGTTGTGCGCATTTATGCCACAGGAATGAAAATTGTAGGTGTCCACCTCCTGCATGCCTTAAGAGATACTGCACCTCAATTTTTTTTTTCATTATTATTTGTAAAAATTATCATGTATTTGTGAAAAAATATTTTATTATAATAAACCATTTATCCCCATAAAAATGGAAAACAATCTATTTTCACAAGATTTTATCCATGATTGACGCATTGACTTACTCGGGTCAATTTCTGTCAAACCACAGTCTAGTGGTGCAATCACCGTTTCAGAATTTAACAACTGGCCATCGGTGCAATTATCACTTTCTTTATATTTCTTTGAACAGAGAATTACTTTGGCTGCCTAATGTGTGGAAGTGAAAGTTACAAGGTTAGCTTGACATGGATTACATCTCAGTTATTAACACTCATGGGTGCCTTTGTTCGACCCTCAAGAAGAATGATTGCTGCATTCATATGCATGTTTTTTCACTTAAATTTACCATTTCCTTATTTCATTACAATGACATAAGACCTATACACTAATCTTCATCGGAGTTTCTAATTATGTACTTTGATATAAAAAACTCTATATAGGCCTAGGCCTAAATTTCATTGGTTTAAAAATACTATGATTATTTTCACATTTTTGTTCATTATAAAATATTATTATTGTTGTCAATAACCTAAGTCAAAACAAACGTAGGTCTGGGTCTCTACAAAAACTAAGGCCGGAGGCTATTCCTGGGCTAGAAGCAATAGGCAGGGCAGCGCCTAGGCTACCAAGGCCAGACTATATACAGTAGCTAGGCCTAGGACTAGGTACAAGAAGAGGTAGGTACGGGACCTCGTAAAATTTAAATAATTAAATAAAAAGTGAGAGCAAAAATTAGTAACTATGCTAAGTCTATCCTTAACCGAATATCAAAACGGACAGATCCTGTCGAGTATAAAAGTACAAGGCACCTAGGCCTAGTAGTACTAGCACCAATGACGTGCAAATAACCTAATCTCGGGACGGCATATGCATGCCTGTAAACCTATAACGTCATCCATTATTTGCGCAGTAAACAAAAGGTCTATACAATTGTCAATTTTCGCTTACCTCTTTCAAGTCAGGCCATCTCTTCGGTAAGATATGGTTGTGTATATCAATTTTCATAACGATTAATATAAATTTGTTCAATAGGAAAGTAAAATTTCACCAAAACAGATGTTATTTATTGGCGGTTATAACAACAAAACGTTGCGAATTTTTCCGAAGTTAGTGATTTTTGTCAGGTCGAAGGTCAACAATGTTTTGTAGCCTATGTCGCAGTCGTTTTGTGAATGAAAAAGTTGTCAAATAGTAAACAAGGCAATCGATACAAATTACACCCTCAGCTATGTTATATCTGGCGAGGCGTGTATACTGGCCTAGTAGACCTACAAGATTTGGATTCCAATGGATAACAAGATGATCAATGTATTTGCATTACTCATGAGCTTTGAAACTGAAATTGTAGACCTGGCACCAGGAGCATCCCAGCGAAAAGGGGTCGGGTGGTGGGGCGTGGTTTACGTTTTTCATTATAAAAAAAACCTTAGTTACCCATTGTACGTCTGCCGTGTTATTTTATATCCTACGCCTAGTTCGTATGTGTCTGTTATTTACATTACGATTTGTTTTTGACAAAAGTAAAATTAATTCACAGTGCGCTAGGCTGTACCCGTGCGCGTTTCGCTCTCAACGCCAACAAGCCAGGTGCATTCAACCGTTTTGAAATCGTCCACTCTTAGGAAGGATTTTAAACAACTACGGTAATACTTAAACTTAGGCCTAGCAGAGCCTATTGCATAAGGTAGGCCTAGGTCAGTAATAATGAGGAGGCAAAATGCAGCAATTCTAAAATCTAGAAATCATATGCTTAATATTAATAATCACAGTTTGATTTCCCTGTTGGAGAAATGGATTGCCTCATACGCCCTCGTAGGCCAAAGCCTAGCGAAGAAACAAAGGACATTTTAAAAGCATGATTTAAAAGATTTAGTACACCGATTTGAGTTAATAGATTTATAAAAATATAGATATGTCAATAAATATTATATAAATATGTCAACATTCATGAATATAATAATAATAATAATAATAATAATAATAATAATAATAATAATTTATATAACGCTTATTGCCAAGGCCTCTATTAGTTTAAAAAATGCAATATTACGAAATAACTGACAACCCTCCAAAAACATGATGGCTGCAAAATCAAAATCCAAGATGCTATGGTAACAATAGGCTTTTCAGAAGTTCCATGGAAGAATTAGCGAGATTCCTTTCACTAAAAGGGGTATGCCGGTTACAAATTTTGTCCAATCATATTAATTTTATACAGATAGCCTCAGAGCTACAGTGCGCATAGCCCACCGGTGTGTGGACACGCCCTGGCGCTGTACCAACGTTTACTCCACCTATGGATCAAATAGAGGGGTAGTGGGATTCCTGGAATACCTAAAGGCGTTAAACCTAACCTTTGAATAGGATAGGGCAACAGCATCCACAAACTCACCAACCCGCAATCGACCAGCGTGGTGAGTATAGGTCGAAAACCTTCCAAATTAAAACAAAAATATGATCATACAATTAAAAGACGAAAATGGAGACATCACAAAAGACGAAGACATAATTATAAAAAGGACAGAAGAATTTTATCAAGATCTATACAATAGCAACGTTACAGTACCAGAAGTAAACATGGTAGTAGAAAAGGATTATAGAAGTGGGCGAGGATGAAGTAGAGGCAGCATTGAAATCCATGAAAAATGGGAAATCACCAGGACAAGACAATGTAACAGCCGAATTAGGCCTACTTAAATATGAAGGAATATATAGCACGTAGAATTTTAGCTAATCTTTTTACAAAATGCATAAGAACAAATACGGTACCATCAAGCTGAAAAAGTGCCGAGGTAATAATCCTGCACAAGAGAGGCGACACCACAGATTTAAAGAACTATCGGCCAATTAGTTTACTCTCATACACATACAAACTTTTCACAAAGATAATTACAAATAGACTATAGAATAAACTTGATGAAAGCCAATCAACAAAACAAGCTGGATTCAGAAGAAATGTCTCAACAATCGACCACCTACAAGCTATGAATCAAGTTATCGAGAAATGTAGAGGGTATCAACTCCCACTATATCTAGCTTTTTTAGACTATGAGAAAGCCTTTGACTCGATAGAAACAAATGCAGTCACCAAAGCATTACAAAACCAAAATATAGATTCGCAATATATTAAAGTTGAAGAAATTTACACAGATGCATCAACCATAATTCAATTGCACAAAGACGGTGAACCTATAAACATAAAAGAGGAGTTCGCCAGGGTGTAACACCATTTCTCCAGAATTATTCATTGCAGGTCTTGAAGAAATCTTTAGGAAAATTAATTGAAATGACAAAGGAATCAACATAAATGGCAAAAAGCTAACACAATTAAGATTTGCAGATAATATCGTGATTATATCAGGTGGATTTTCTGAAATGGAACAAATGCTTGGTGACCTCAACAGAGAAAGTAGAAAATCAGGTTTAAAAATGAACATTTCAAAACCAAGATAATGTTCAATAACTTCGCAATACAGAAAAAAATAAAAGTCAATAATGAAATTATAAAGAAAGTAAACAAGTATATATACCTTGGACAGGAAATATTGCCAGAAAATAGAAGAAATTAAAAGAAGAGCTCAAGCCGGATGGGCATCTTTCAGCAAACAAAGAAATTATGACAAATAGAAACATTCCAATATGCTTGAAAAATAAATTATTTAATCAATGTATACTACCAGCAATGACATATGGTAGTGAAACCTGGACATTAACTAAAGACATGGAACGAAAACTTCAAACTACATAGAAAAGCATGGAAAGAATGATGTTAGGTTATACCATGAAGGGACAGAAAAACAACCAAATGGATTAGAGAACAAACTAAAGTAAAAATATATAATTGTCGCAGCAAAGACAATTAAATGGAAATGGGCTGGACATCTAGCAAAAAGAAAAGATGAAAGGTTGAGCAGACTAAACACAGAATGGTAACCACCGTATGGTAAAAGAAAAAGAGGAAGACCAAGTTTAAGGTGGAGAGATGAAATTACAAGACAACTGGGGACACCTGCTTGGACAGGCAAAACTATTAACAGAACTGAATGGTGATATTTGAGTGAGGCCCTTACCCAGCAGTGGGATGAAACAGGCTGATGATGATGATGATGATGATGAGACAGTCAATAAACTTATGCTTCGATTAATTTATTACTCTTACTCTGGGGGCGCTATGTCTCTCAGATTTTAATTGCCTTTCAATACACAGCAAAAGCAGTATTTTACGCTGAGAACACCATGTGTATTTTGCCCTGTGCCGGTTGGGAAGACAGTTTCTACAGTCTCATAATTGTACCAGCTAATAGCTATTTGAGAAAATTTTGGTAACTTTATGTGATAACTATGCATGAGTATTTCTAGAGCCAAAAACCTCTCAAAATCACGTTATTTTTATCATTTTGTGTCATCGGGAGTAACTCGTCCCCGTTTTAGTGACACTAAATAGGCAATAATAGGGAGCGCTCGCCTGCGTTACAACGTAAACTGCTGCTCCCCGACTAAATCCGCCCCTGAGTACATTTAAACCCTACTGTAATACATCAAATGTAATCGGATAAAATGTTTAGATAATTGTAATCATATAATAAATGGTTCATATCCTCACCATTAATTTCAATGTGGTGTAATTTTTATGTTTCATTAATTCTGGAATCCGCATCAACACCACATTATGGAAAACCGAGCCATGATGGTGGACCCTGACAAATGGAAATTTTGTAGTACCCCCCCCCCCCCCAAAAAGTCGTTTAGAGATGTTGGAGTAGTAGACCTTATAAGTTAATAGGCTACCAAAGTAAAATGATTTTTATGTAAGGTTTTACTGTTTAAGGACTCTACTGTACCAGAGGTAGATTCAGTATTTTGTGAAAATTTTGTTTAATTTTGACAAGCAAAAAAGTTATTTTCAGGTTTCAAAGGTGTCTCCATGATTTTGCAAAAGGGAGTGCTACCACAATCGGATTTAGACAAAAAAATCCCGGTAATGAGGCCTTTGACATCCCGGTAATAAGGTCTTTGACACGCTCTTTATGGTGGGTTTATTGGTTTTATGGTTATTTTCTCTGACAGAATATTTCAAAAGTTTTACTTAAAACTTTTAAGAGTTAAATTTTAGTTCAGGTTTAACTCTCTGTATCATTTACATGATTTATTGCATTTTGAAATGTTTTGCTTGCTTTTAGAACGTCATGTATTTATCTATCAATTTCGGAGGCTTTACGAATGGAAATGGAATACCGGTCATTTTCCTCTCTGAGTGGAGTGCACGATTCATCTGCAGGGGGTGCTCTGGGTCATTTATATACTATTTTTCTACCTCTAGGGGTGCTCGAGCGCCTTAATTGCCTCCTTGATACGCCATCCATGTTATATTTTCAGAAATATTGTACAGTATGTCATTTCTACCCCTATGTACAATAAGTCAATTTAAGGTTCCGTTCACATTAACCGTTCATGTGGCATGATATTTAACTTTTTGAACAGTGCCATAGCAGTGCGAATAGGCGCCCGGGGGCGCTTACACATTCTTACACATTTGGGTGCTTATTCAAACGGAGCCATTATGAAAACATAGTGCACATTGAGGGGCGCTAAGTAAAGATATGCAAATTGAAGGAGCGCTTATTAAGGAAACAAACTGACGCACAAACCTGATACTACCTGTATAGACTTTACAGATATAAAACAGGGTGTTTATTTGCGTGAAGTACCGTATACACAAGAACAATTAATAATCAGCAAAAACAAAAGTAATTCATGGTTGTTTTTCAAAATATTTATTACTGTACCATAAAATTGGTACCTCACTGTACCTGTTAAAGATATTTAAACACTAATGTTAACATATCAGTTAATAATGTGAGCCAACCAATTACACTCTAAAAAATGTGTTCTTTGCTACCCTGTATATAGAAACCTTACAGGCTTCAAAGATTAAATAATGTAGGAAACACATTTAGTTTCGCGAAATTAGTCTGTGGCACTTTTTTTAGGATCACGAATGGGTCTTTACAACCATCTCATCATATACCCAGAGAACCCTTAAAATCGAAGAACCCTCCTATGGTTCCATATTGAGAACAGCGAATATATAATTTTGAATCTTTATTTTAGAGTTAAAACCTTATTGTTGGATAATAAAGATTTTCAAAACACTGCTCATGCTACAAAGCATTTTTTGGTCATTTCATTTATACAGTATGTTATTTTGGAATTAAAATAAATTACAATTGGCTGAAAACATCGTGTACAATAAATCTAAAATTTGAAAATGAAATTACCTAGTGGATATTACGTGGATAAGCCATCATGAGGCCTATAACCAAACGTATCCCCAATAAAGAAATAATGGAATAGTCAACTGCGTGCGCCATTTGAAAACGATCATTACATGAAATATTGAGTTACAGTTTTATGTATATATAATAGGCTTACATTGTAAGTATATATGAAACCATGTTTGTCTTGTCATTGTTCATAGTTCATTTTCATAGGTCATAGTTCGACATCCGAAAGATCCACTATTCAACTTCAAGTAAGAAACTATAATGCACACTCCAAGCAATGAGATACACACCATCGTGACATGATTCAATATTTCGACACAATATTATGTCATCATCAGAAAACATTCCTGATGATGAAATAAATTATGCCATTTATGTCGAAATATTAAATACTGTCACGATGGCGTATATCTCATTGCTTGGAGTATAGTTCGACATTGTTATTGCATTACTATTCAAATAATTTCATAGGAAAAACATAATTTTAAAACACCTTTATGACAAAAGAAATTTGGGGACTCAATAACTAATGTTTTATGACTTCTTGCCATTTTAGTTTGCTTTACTTTGATGTGCTCAAAGTTATTGACTAAATTACCATGACATAAAAAAACTGAGATCTGCGTTGAACTCAATACAGCATATTAATTAACATTATTTAACAGATTACCATGATGGTGATTATTGTTCTGGTGCAGCAAAACATTTATTTCATTGCATAAAAATATAAAAACAGCTTTACATTTTTCACTTGTCTCTTGTTTCGTCTCTGACTTAAATAATAACAAAGTACAATTCTAATATATTTACATATGTTTCTAAGATTATTAAGGCAGTAACAAGAAAATCACTGGGTTCAGATGAATACATTGAAATTTGCAGACAACAAACGGATACAACAAACTGTACAGAAAAGCTTTACAAATGAGGCTAGTCATGGCAAAACCACCAAGTTGTTGTACATGAAGTTATAGAGAAATAAGCAAATAAACAACAGGAAATATAAACAAATACAAAGGAAATTTCTGTATATTTTGTCCAATAACGTTAGTTATAGATGTCCGAGTTTGATGATTAACCCCTCATGTTAAAGCTTGCAAAACATATAGTATGGTTTTACCAATAACTCAATTTTCCTACAACTTAGGTTTTACCGTGTCACGCCTCAAATAAATAAGGTTTCGAGAGGCTAAGCAGTCAAGTCATATACTATTAGGAATTAATGTAAAACCTAAGCTGTAATCGGGAAAAACAATTGCGAGGCCTCACCACAACATGAGTCTCATGGCAGGAAAATCCAATCTAAGCTATTGGTATCCACTAACAGAGCACGATAGAAGCTATAATCTACATTTTAAATGACGTTCATTTAAAATAATAATAAAAAAAAACATTCAAGTAGATCCAATATAAGAGCCTTTGAAATGTTCGTATTTGTTTTGAGGAAATCATCAATAAAGTAAATCTAAAAATAAAGAATTATATAAATCTCAGAAATAAATCTACACGAAGGACATTTTCCTGCATGAAATTTTACCTAAAAGGTACAATATGAAGTATGAACTATATATGAAATACAAGCACTTATTACTCCAGGCACCGACCCAAGGAGGGGCGGGGGGAAGGCGGACGTGGCCCCTACCCCCTCGCCCGTCATCAACAAAAACAAAATTAAAAGTTCAAAATTTATAGAGAGAAAAAAAGTGTCCCCTCATATTTTGAGTGGGATCCCACTTTTCACCTATATAGTCGATGCTCTGTATGAAGGTCTAGAGATTTATTTTTTTTATTCTCTCCTCCAAAATCCCACCCCGTGGCGCAATCAGACTATATGTGCCCTGCTCTTGTTAACAAAAATCTGGTTGTGCCCCTATACTCGTGATTGATTAAAACTAAAATAATTTCTCACAAATTTGACTTCATACCTATTTTGGTGATTATATCAATTTGATCTTATCTACGATGTGAATCATTTTGTGGTGAGGATTCACAACTCATAGTGCTATTACTTGCTGCATGACATGGCCTAGCTCTCTTAATATAAAGATGAGAAATGTCACACGATGCGTGACTTTCCCTCCATAGTGACAATTTCTGACTGTGAGTGTATCTCACTCTTTCAACTATGACACTGAACAATAGAGTGTCTTGTTGTAATGCTATGAATATCACTCCCGTAGGAGTAAGTCGCTTGGAGTGAAAATATTCCAAACTTTTGAAAACTTCCCTCTTTTACATTAAGATAATAGAAATTCATTAAATGTATAACATCTAGTCCACCACATTTTTGGATGAATTATATAGCGCTTTAGAAATAGATTTACATTACATTCCATATTAGACGTAGGGGTAATATTTTTACACTTATTTTTACAATTCAATATTAAAATTATTAAATATATAAATAAGTGGGTTGCAGGTTCAGTATTATACAGAATGTGGTAAGGTTTGTCTGACCTACATCCCATAAATATTCACAAAATACTGGAACCGAATCAGAGCTCTTAAACATTTCACAGACGGCGTGGTTGGTACAGTATTATAAATATCAAATCTTAAGATGTTGAGTAACGGGAAATAAGTGTACCCATTTTCATACAATGACTTTTCCGATTTACGCCTTGGAATATTTAGAATGTTATCAGTTTTTGTTTAATTTTGGACGAATCAACCAAAATCTCCTCGGCATCTTCTTTCATCACTACCATCCGGACAATGCTGAACTCCGTCGCAACGGAATATACTTTGTATACAAGAACCATCGTCGCATATCGAGTACCCTATGTTACAAGTTTCTGTAATAAAGAATGATAGTAAGCCGTTAATCAATGATTATTTTACACTGTGTACATCCCATTAGGTAGACTAAAGCAATGATAGTAGAGTGCCTGGACACAAAGTAAATACATCCAGTAAGCGGAAACCCTCGGGTCCGTGAAACGTGTCCGATTACGAGATGTCTCCGCTTACGAGAAATTCGGCTTATCAAGGGCCAATGTTGTAAAATTATGTATACGTCACACATTTGACAGCCTTCTCAACACAAATGGCCTCTTAACTACCTAGACACAGCATTTTATATTTTATTAAATATAGTATATCATTTTTAGGATTACGAATAAGTGTACGTTTATTATAAATAGACAATAGAAAAATAACGCTGATAAAATTTATGGACGAACGACGTT
>JAOTQE010102985.1:0-13769 GCA_025631205.1 Nesometra sesokonis
GGGGGTGCGCGGGGGCTTAAATCCTAATCTTGGTTTTGACAAGCAAAAAAAAAAAACCTGCTTGCAGTAACAGTGCCCGCCTTGGCGTCTTAGAAGTCTCTATATACAGCCACTGTGCACCTATTTATAATGGTCCATTGTCAAAAAAAAAGAGAAAACTCTGATCAAAATATTATATTTTATTGGGGGGGGGGGGGGGGCTAAGCCTGTTAAGCCCACCTTAAATCCACCACTGTTGGGTTAGCGACGAAAGTAAAAATAATCTGCACACACAACCTATGGCTGCAGACTTGACAACCTTCTTTAGAAAAATGTTATGTAAGAAAAAAAGAAATTTTCTATACACACAACTTCAGCGGTATAATCCATAGTAGTATACAGGAATCAAAGAGGGACTCCGAGTGACAACAAGCGTTAAAAATCAAACATTTGATTTGTTTCATATTTGGCAACTGAAAGAGACAAGTGGCAACTTTTGTCCCTATAGTCATTAGCAATGTCTAGCACACTATGATTGCTGAAGGATTGTTCAACCCGACGTTAAAAAATCGCTTTGAATTGGTGCGTACTGTTCTTCTAGCTAAACAGCTGCCAACCTCCGCTGTCAAACTGGACCTGTTTTAGGGGCCGTTCACAATTATAAACATTTTCACGAGCGTACAAACCATACGCTGGAGGGAGGGGAAGGGGGTGGTCAACCCCCAGCGTACGCTTTTCAATTTTTAAAAAAATCGATCAAAATTCTTGCGCCCATCCAGTCTGATCACAGCCTCTCGTCTCACTGGAAAATTTCCCGCTGACCGCAAGTTGGTGCACTCCAGCAAGTTCCCATAATTCCTTGTGGCAGCATTGTATTTTATGACCGAGATATGGCCAACTTGTGTATTGCATTATATAAGATCGATACGCGATCTTTGGTATAGGTAGATTCTACATACATAAGATGGTCAACTGTCTCAGAATTATATTCCGTATATATTCAGTTTTTTATTTGCCTTTCGTGCGATCTGATGTTTAGATACAATTTCTTCTCGAAATGTCATGTATGCACGAGATGTCCAAAAAGGGTCCCCATGCGCATTATACATGAGGATATGTGCCCATGCAGTCAGATGCCAACAGCATTGGAGAGATTAGTTTGTCGTTGCTGCTGTTAAAGAAAATGAAAGTACCGTGATCTGCTTACTGCAAAAAAAAAACCGTAGCCGAGCAGAAATGAACTGCATACTGTACTATATAAGACCAGCCGTCAATGCAAATGAGTATGAAATTTGGATATAGACCAGGAGTTACTGAATAAATGTAGAAATAAGGAATTTCCAGGGGAAGGAGGGGGTGGTGCCAGTAGCGGCGCCAGGATTTCCCCGACAGCAGGGCAATTCCCCCGAAAGGGGGCATGGGTCCCCCAACGAGTTGTGCAAGTAAAATTTTTAGGTGGGCATGTCCCCGGTTTCCAGTCCGACGAGCAAAAAAAACCAAAAAAACCGTTATTTTACCGTGTTTTGCGTGCTTTTTAACCAGTTTTGGTATTGGGGCCACGTTTCCCCCTTGGATTTACCGTACAAAGCCCCCGACGAAACCTTAATTTCTTCCCGACCGGGGAGAGGGGGGGATGGAAAGGAAGGTTTTTAGCGCCGCCACTGGGTGGTGCTAGACTTATCCCGTAGGATATGTAGCCATGAATTTAGATGCCAACATGTATATAGCACAGGAGAGATTAACTTGTCTATCGGTTGCTGCTACATTGATTATAGAAAATAATGGGAGTACCGTAATCTGCTTACTGCAGAAATAAAACAGTAGCTGAGAAAAATAAAGGTAGAATGGAAAAAAGGGGACTACATACTATGCTAAGACCAGCAGAAAATGCAAATGAGTATGAAATTTGGACCAGGAGTTACAGAATAAATGTAAAATAAGGAATTTGCATGGGTGGGACAGGGGAAATTACAATGAATACAACATTCAAGAGACGGTAAACTGACTAGAGTATAACCATTTTTTTTGCTTGTCAATTTAAAAACTATGAAAACATGGCTGGCACCTCTACAAAATCCTTGATATGCCCCTGATGATAGTGGCACGGGGCAGATCCAGCAGAGCTAAAAAGAGGGAGCCCGGTGCCAAGTTGGACAGCCCAGGTATGAGGTTTTAACAGGAAAATGATAATAGGCATGGGTCCAGGGCCTGCCTAGGAAAAATCTTCTCTACAGATGCTCTCTGGTGCAATTTTAGTGCCCCAAAATTGAGCAAAAATTTATTTTTTGGTTTCAAAAGGAGGGCCCGGTTCCGTTGGATCCGCGCCTGGTGGCACGATGTTTTCTATGGCAGTATGCCTTGTTTAATATAACATCCAATTCTAAACCAAATTACCCAAACTATTATTAAAAAATAAAGAACAAATTCTTTGAGACATTTATCATGGGTTCCAATGATAATTTATTGGATCATATATCAATTACTACACTGTACACAAATTAAAAAAGAAAAAAACATCCAAAAAAATGTTTGGAGATTATTTTCTTTTATTGCTACAATGGGTTTAGTTAGCGCATCACAATCTTCACAAACCCAGATGATGTTTCATAGATGACAAATCAAATAAATTTTAAAATACATTTGAAAGTACTGGAATTAATTATTGGGAAAAAGTTGTTGGACCTAACATAAAAATTTATGAATTGTTTTTTTGATTCCACAAGGTGATGGTAGAGCACATGGCTAACAGACATTCTGTGCATACATATAAGTTCGTGGGCATGGACGGAATGTCTGTTGCAATCACCATGGTGACACATTCTGAAATCAAAGACTTGCAATAAAAGCATCTTCACATACAGTACATTGCCAGCAGAACCAACATAATTTGTGGTAATGGACACAACACACACCTTTCGTACACATAGCTTAGGAATGATAAGCCACATACGATAAGAAGCAAATTGGGTGGCGCTGATATTTTTATAACATCGCAGCGGACGACATTTTATGCACAAATATTCATAAAAGGTTAAATTTCCAAAATAACAAATTGTTCACCGATGCTAAACATAGTATTAGCATTAAAAAATAATCAGAAAGGAATTGTATGTTAGTTTTAGCATCAAAATTATCATGATACCCATTTTTAAAACAATTGTTAACCCAATGAGTGCATCCCTGTTTGAACTGCTGTACCATCAAGTTAAGACCTATTGTAAATCTTGAATTAACATTTTAGAATTTATTTTCAGGAGTTATAATATTTACTTATATTCAATGGAATTATTCAAAATAATATCTTGAACCCGACATTACTATACACAGTTATGATAATACCCAATTTGACTTAAATGAATGTATATTTTGTAGACTTTCTTTAAATGTTCAACTTATATTTAAAGTATTAAATAGTTTACATATAAGTTTATAAAATAATAAATGATATCATGAATTAAACCAAAGTAAATACGTACAACTAATTTATACAATCAATTCATTTTTTCTTAAAATTTCTGGTCGTAGAGGGTGGCAGACAAAATCTGTTATTAAGCTCAGTCCAAATTTACCCATATATGGTAGTGATATGTCCATGTATGGTCATGACGTGATGTAATCATGAACATATATAGGCATATCAGGTTTTTGTCAAAGAAAATGTGATCAGTTATTCACAACATCTAACTCACCAGTTATTGTGTGATGAAGGCTCAGCAGGCAATGGGTCAAACAACAAGTACGTCTTTACTTTGGTTTAATTGAAGGAATTACTATTTATTAAAATTATCATGGAATTCAAGATTAAAACATCTTATGAGTTGAGGGAAAAGAGAGTACAGTGCGCTAACGAGAGGAACTCACAAACAGTAACTATTAATGTGCGGCCTTCAATATCTAAAATCACACCATTAAGAACTTATTATTAAAACCTCTATTTACAAACATTACAATGGCTGAAAATTTGCTTTCATTTATACATTAAGATTGTGATGCAATAAAACCAGCTAGGATTTAGTTTTTGTACAAAAGAAATAATTTACTTTTGCCGTGGAACCAAGCCAGATATTTCCCCACACCAAAACATGCCGACACTTCAGCTTGCTTATAATAGTTTTCAAATTAATATTTTTTTATCTTATTAAAATCAAGACACAGGTTTGCATTTCAAAACCTGGTTGGTCCCATGGCATATGCATTTTCTCTGGTTTCATACATCCTAAGAATTATTCTTTGTAGGCAGCATTTATGTCTTTTCTCTTGTTCAAACACATTTTTGTTAAAAGCAATTGAAAATTATATTTTGCATTCATATCAAGATGATTGAATTGTACTCGGAGAAAAGCATACAGATTTGTCAAGATAAAAAAGTTATCTTGCCTTACTTATCACAGTACTAGGTTTTACTCAAAACTCCATTGGTTGTACTGTGTCTAATTAATATTATATTTAATTGGTCATTTTGCCTTTATCCTACAAATTAATTCACTCATGATGCCCTAATCTCATTAACATTAGAGATAAAACAAGATAAATTAGATAATCCTCACATTTTCGCTATTATTTACCAGATTAATACCCACAGATAAATCCTGTAAGTCGATTTGTACTCATCAAAAACTGACACTCAGATTATGCATACCCCAATTTCAGGAAATCTTATAGATACTTTTGGATAAAATTAAGATCAACCTAAGTCACCGTGTTAATCCTTAATCTTAAAAGAATATCTTAATCCTAAACGGAATACAGTAGTCAATCTAATGACTGAAACTTAGTAAAGTATGACTCAACATTTACCCCCAGAATGTTTCTCGTTTATTCCTCACAGGATAATCAACTTGATTAAATTAATCTGCTCCAGCACTAAGATCATCCTCTCTCAATAAGGATCAACTCATGAGAAAGATTACTCTCAATAACAGGACAAAATGGCAGCACAAGACAACTAAAATACAGATTAAAATTCAATGATGATGATGATTTGGATGGAGATGAAAGTGATAACATTATCAACGGTAACAATCTTGTCAATTGTCAATTATAGATATGTAATAATAATTACAATAAAAACTAGACAGGTGAATATTATCAACTGTTCATATTAATGCCAATGATACAACTGCATTTTCAAACACAACCTACCAAATACATTGCATCAAGATATTACAATTAAAACAAAGCAATAATACAAACAAATAATGCTTAGAAAGGAACAATGTTCTTCTTTAAGCATTATTTTTCTATTAGCTATTTAAAATAAAAAAAACAGTGATAAAAATAATTAACAATGAAATAATTAAAACAATTTTTAAAAAAGTTAAAAAAAAACAATAACAGTAATAATAATTAAAACAATAAATTAATAAAGTTAAAAACAATATTTAAATAGTGACACTATGACCACTAATTCAAACTCCACTATTAGTTTACATGCATCATATGAATAGTAATAAATTCATTATGAACAACCAACAAATTCATGAATAATTCATATGTTATGGATGAATGATTACAATTGTGGTACTGTAATCAAAATGATCATATTTTTATAAATAATGCAATGATCAAAATGAAATTGACAAGTAATATTAGTAGTTGTTGGTCAGGTTCACCAGTAGCTGTGACTGAACAATTCACAACCAAACATAATTTATACTAATCAACCAAGCATGCAAAACTCACTTTACTTGACTAAGTGACTTCACTGACAATAGTACATATAATTATAATGAACTGATTTACATATTTATAAATATTCATGCTGATAATTAAACTTATTATTGATATTATAGCAGATTATTATGGATAGTATTTTGATTACAAGATGGATAAAATGATAAAACTTGAATTTTTAAATTACCACATATTCTTATAAGTCTTGTGTAAAGGTATGTTGTAATATTACAGTATTCAATAACATTTTTTTTTCTTGTACTCCTATTTCTTATATATGCCACTTTGTTTAAAAATATCGGACTCATTGTGGCAAAATATTAAACATATACAAAACCAGTACAGAATTTTGCCACAGTTCGTACAATATTTTTCATATCCCCCTCAAAGGTATCCAATATTATAATTATACAACAGAGGTATTGTTGTTTTGTGAAATATCATACTGATCACTTTGTGGTTGCAGGGCACAGCTATATTCATCGTTTTGTGCTAGACCTCAAATATTTAAATTCTGTACAATATTAGAAACAACTAAATTACAATAAAATAATAAACACATCTCAATCTGTACATAAATCTAGAGAACGAATAAATGACTAAAAAGAAAAGAAATAATCAACAAAAGAACAGAGTATATGAAAACTAAAAACATATTTACAGATTTGCAAGATCAAAAATGATTGATATATATTCAGAAAAGTTCACAAAGTGATTTTACAATTTTCAGCCCAATTCTTCAAAGTGACAGCGAGATAATCAGTAATTTGGTTCAAATAATGTAAGCTGTGAATTGAATACGACAGTTAGAAACCACTCATAGTGGGCGCCGTCATGTTTCTTTATTCCGTACAAGTAGTGCAGTTAGCCTGTATTCTTGTTCATTTTATACAATCCCTGAGGCAGCGTCCATAGTCGCTAGTGGGCATACGTGGGTTAAGTGCTGCCGGATGCTCCCTGCGCTGAGCTTGATGATTCTCCCGCACTGACCGATGTCCTATCGGATGAGCCTATATCGCTTTTCCCTGCTTTGTAGTGTGAGGGTATGAGAACAGAGTTCAGTTGTGGTTTTATCTTTAACTCTGAAATGAAATACATACAAATGTTAAGAAACGTTTAAATGATGTGACATACAAGAAAAACGGAGTATTGTGATGGTAACAAACTGCGAAAATTACCACTTTTACACTAGTACATCGGAGACCCAGTGCACAAAAATGTCTCGCTATAAAATGAGTTGCCTTTTTGGCAAGATATAATTGAAATAATGACCAATCTAGGTCTGAAGTCATTTTTGAGAAATTTTGTTTTATTTAATTATCAAAACTATGGTGTCCGGAGTCTTGTAAAGATACCACCAAGAGAAAAAGGAAAAATCTGCAAGATGGTTGTGCAACCAGCCATGCTA
Source organism: Nesometra sesokonis (assembly GCA_025631205.1). Classification (NCBI taxonomy): domain Eukaryota; kingdom Metazoa; phylum Echinodermata; class Crinoidea; order Comatulida; family Antedonidae; genus Nesometra; species Nesometra sesokonis. Next base: position 7,061 of record JAOTQE010102985.1, read on the forward strand.
TGTTATGAAAATACTACTGCTAACCAGCAATCATACCATTAAACTGCAAGTAACAGAAATCAACACGTGTAGATGGGCTTGTGGATACACAAGAATAGACCATGTTAAAAATGATGCCATCCGGGCCAGGCGCAGATCCAAGGGGGGGCGGGGCGCAGAGGGGCGTGCGCCCCCCCTTATTTTAGGTGCGCAGGATCCAAAATTTAAAGGAAAAACCTAGGATACAAACAAAATAGGGTACCAGGGCACCAAAATTTTTCCTTTTTTTTTTTTTTTTGCTCGTCAGGAAAAAAGCGGCAACCACGCCCACCTGGACTGGAAAAGTGCGCCCCCCCCTTTTCGGCGGATCCTGGATCCGCGCCTGCGGGCAATGTTAAGGGTAGAGAACATCAGTGTGTTGGGTAGAATGTTCCGTCTCAGGTGGTTTGACGATGTGAAAAGGAAAGATCTGAGTTATGTGGGAAGGTGCATGGTGGATATGAAACCGCTGGGAAAAAGGAGAAGAGGGAGGCTGAAACTGAGACGGTTAGACTGTAAAAAGTGACATGAAGGCTATCGATGCTACAGAGGATGAGGATAGAGCAATTTGGAGAAAGATAGTGTCTGAATCAGTGACCCCACATTTAAGTGGGAGCAGCTAGAAGAAGAAGATCCAAACTATGGTACTTAAATGTCATTATAGTAAACCTTTTAAGTTAGTTTTGATGTGTCCATCATGCAAATTTATTTTAAATGGCAGTATTTTAATTATGCTTTTTTAGATTACTTCGTTGGCGAGTTTCTCAAATCCAATGAATATCATTTAAAGTGTAGATTGCAGCTTATATCAAAGATGTTAAAAACCTTGTGCTGTGCCATCGGTGCACGTAAATTTAAGGTAAGTGAGAAGACTGTTTGCGAGTTTGGGTCTGTAGCCCTCTCTAGTAGGCCTAGGCCTAGTGCAATTCACTTTCCACGTAAATTCACCACACACGTAAGCTGTTAGTTTGCACCGGCGGGAGTGCCTTTCTTTGGCTTACGTGTGCGACGGCCTTAAGACGCTACATAAATCAAACTACATTACATTGCATCTACCTTTTTAATACTTCAAACCTACCTTGTGCAGTGAAATTAAAAAGCACAGGTAAATCTCTATTGTTTGGTAACCTAGTGGCAGGTTCACGTAATTCGTTGAAAAACTGGTGTGCACAGGCATCTAAGGGTGTGACTCGGGACGAAGGTGTGTACTCTAAAAGTTTGCTACACAGTCCTATAGCATCTGGTGGTGTTCTAGGCCGAAATACCTGCAAAGCAATTAAATATTAATTAATGTATTTTAGATTTTTTTAATACAATATTGACCTAGAAATACTGTTGGGCAAGTAATGCTCAATCCAGACTATCAAATTTTATTTTACAAAAACGTTGATGCACCTATATATGGTAATATCATGTATGGAATTGATGTGATGTCATTATGACCAAGTTTTTTTTATTTCGTGCCACATCCAACAGCAAGTTTACTCGCCCCTTACAGGATGAGAACTACCATGCATTCAAAACCAAGTCTCATTATGAGGCTTGGGGAGTAGCGCTGTTAAGTCTTGGGAAAGAACCTAGTAATCAGCTAGGTTCAAACCCAGGACCTCAGGATTGGAAGGCAAGCATGCTAACCACCAAGCTAAAACGCCACATATAGGCAAGCATATCAGAGTTTTTTGTCAAAGATACTTTGATTGTGTGAACTGAGTTTAAGCAATTCATTTTTCTGAGCTGAAGTCTCATAGGGCTGGAGCAAAATTCTAGCTTCAGGAGCATAAAGCAGATGAGAGTGTGGTACTCACACTGGATGGGATGCTAGTCCATGGCAAGTTACTACTCAGCAATTGCTGGTACCCACCATACAGCTAGCTGGGTAGACTGAAGCAATGCGATTAAAGTGCATTGCCCAGGTACACAAGCATCTGGCATGGTGAGTCTCAAGCTCCAGACCTCTCAATTGGGATTCTGAACTGTAACCACTGTGCAAACTGCTCCAACTGTTTGGCAAATTGACCACACAACCAGTCGCATGAATATGCATTTTTTGTTGGACTATGTTAATATTAACCTTATCTATCACAATAGCTTCACCCCCTTTGTAACCAAATCGAAAAATGAGGCCAGTCATGGCAAACCCACCAAGTTGTCGCACAGGAAGTTATCGAGAAATAAGCAAATAACAAAAGAAAATATAACACATACAAAGGAAATTTGTGTATATTTTAATGATCAAGTTTTGGCTGGATGGACCACCCTCATTAAATATTGTTGAAATAAATAAAATAAAATAAAATAAAAATAAATAACTTCAGTAGTAGATGTCAGGTTTTGATAATTGACCCCTCATTCTAAAGCTTGCGAAAAGTGTAATATAGTTTTAACAATAACTCAATTTTCAATTTTCCTACAACTTGGTGGTTTTGCCGTGTCACACTTCATATGCATTCCTTATACTTAAGCCCGGTGCACACTTGAAGAATTTTGCCCAGCAAAGTGGCACTTTGCTCACTATAAATTTTGACGGACACTGCAAACAAAGTGCCTCACGTTTCACTATGCTAAGCAAAATTCTTCAAGTGTGCACCAAGCTTAATGTAAAACATTGCTAAAGTACACCTGAACACCTTAAACCTTGAAATTACTCTGTTAACACTACTCTTTTCACTTCTGAATAAATTACACCCTAGCCCCATCCGTTAACCTTAAGAATAAACATACTTCAGCAAAAACTACCTGTTAATTCCATAATGCTTACCTTATTCCATGGATGTGGTTTAATTTGTGGAAATTTGAATTCTGTATAGTTAGGATTCATTTCTTTTATCTGTTCCCTAGAGGGTGTTCCTAACACCTTAATAATTTCCACCAGTTGATCTACTCCACTTTCCCCTGGGAATATTGGTTGGCCTAACAGCAATTCTGCTAATACACATCCGGCTGACCATACATCTATAGATAGAAAACAAGATTAAATTAATTCATGGAAACTAAAACAATGGTTCTCGGTAGCTTGGTAGGGGCGTGTATCTCCTGTCACATGAAAATGAAATCAGACCTAGGTAGGCATCCATATTTTGGTTCAAGGAAATTGCCAACATCAGGTTTGCTTGTGGAATAAATTCTTACCAATATCCTAGTGTCTACACAGTCATACACGGGGCAGTGATAACACCAACTGTAGAATAATAAAGTGTACTGGGTTTTTTTTAAAGTGTACAGGAGTCATTTGTGTACACTGGGCCCAGGGGCGGATAAAGGATCCAGCGAAAGTGGGGGCACCCTTTTTCGGGTCCGGGTGGGCGTGGTTGTCTGTTTCTTTCTTTTTCGTGTATTGGTGCCCTGTTTTGATCGATTTTTGGTTTTAGAGGTCAATTTTCCACCTGCCGCCCCTCATACTGTATAAGGAGGGGGGGGGGGGGCACAACTACTTTTTTAAGATAATGGGGGCGTCCCCTAAATCCGCCCCTGGAGCCTACGGTTCATAGTCCATATTCTAGAAGACTGTGATCAACCAACAGAATCAGGTGAAATCTGGCCTCAAATACATGCATTTATTTCTGATATGGTTCACAGGTCCCCGAGTTAAACGATCGGCCATACGACTAAACTACCCTGATTAATTGTCTATGGTTTAGAATAGGTTAAGCAGTGTTCAACCTCCTAACAAAGTTGAACTTGGTTAATTTTTAAAATTCCAATTAGCCAAATAACTAATGAATTTTAAGCTAAGTTTTTTTTTTATATAGTATTGTTTTGGTAGCTTTTGGCTCATCAAATCTGAATTTGGCTAATCAGTTTAAGCATAAATTAGCCAAATGGCTAAATAAAGTATTTCTTCTAGCTTAACCACTGCAGTTAGGAATGACACGAAACAATACTGTGACATTATCAACCAGATTACTTTGTTTTTAAACAACAAAATGTTTTTACCTATATTGCAAGAGTAATCCGTAGCACCGAAGATAAGCTCTGGGGCACGGTAGTAGCGTGAGCATATGTAAGACACATTAGGTTCCCCCGGAGTTAGTTGCTTTGCACTGAAATGAAACAAATCACAACAAAATATTGTATTAGACCATCTGTACACGCAAGGGTACGAAGATACGAGTTTTATATAGCAAGAGAATAGAGTCAGTTGCAGGAAAATTAATGAGACTTCGTGGATGCATGCCACAAAGGGCAAATTAGAAGCACATGTGATGCCTAACTACGTTACAGTCAATTTCAAATCGAACCATTCTGTCCAAAAAATACAGTTTGAAAATTGTGAGGTCTCATCACAAATGAGTCGGATAGTAGGCGGGATCAAATTGAGATAATCACCAAAATAGGTCTGAAGTCAAATTTTAATTTTAAACTGTGAGTACTAAGTTACTTATATTTCATTTATAATACACTGTTTAAATCATCTGTTAAAATGTGTATTTTTTTAAGATTACTTCATGGGCAATCTTCTCAAAACTACGTTTCCATACCTAAAATTTCAAATACTCGTATGTTTGGATCTACTAATCCAATGAACGTCATTTAAAGTGTATATTACAGCTTATATTATGCTTTATTAGGAAGTACTAATAACTCAAATTTGATTATGAGGTAAAGTTGTATCTTGAATGTGTGTTCGTTCTAATAATTATCACTTTATTTTTAATACATTTTCTTTTTCTTTTCTTTTTTTTTCATTTACTCTGCTAATATCGCAGAGTAAATGTTTCATTACTTTTACAACTGCATATTGACTATGTTATAACTTTTCTATTTTCATGTCTCTTTTAACAAAAAACATTGTAAAAATATGGAGCTCCTAACATATTTATTTATTTTTAAACATTTAACTTTTATGAATTAATAATTTTTAGTTTTTAAAAGGTAAAATGTGTCATTTTAAAGTCGAGAGAGGCTTTTAGGGCATGAAATTTCAACCTAAAAATGTGTGACGTACGAAAACGTGAAAACGAAAGTCTATGCCTTGCTTGTGCGAGGTGAGTAGCGGCAAGTAGTGGTTGTCGTCGGCACGATCAGTGATTACACTCTGAACACGGCTGCCATTATCACTAATGAACAACAATCTGCCCAGTCTACAGTAAAATATACTTCGCGGTTAAGCATATGGTACACAGCAGCTGTGCATATAACAGACAGTTGAATTTCACTTCCTTGTTTATCCGATCAGTGAATGAAACACAGTGAAGAATAATAATGTCTTTCATTAAAACAATCATTCTTAGTTTTAAAAATTGTTTTCACACCGGTTGAATACTTTAATATGTTTTGAAATCTTATCTGTGAGTATTAAAAATGTGTTTCAAACTCGTGTAAATATGCTAGGCCTACGGGTAGGTTCGCAGGCTATCCGTCTGTGGAGAGTTTACATTTTCGGCCTTACGAATTTTACCTTGTCGGTGTATGGTCCGGTGTATAAAACGCACACCGAATTTTGCGGCCAAAATTGCGTATTGAAGGTGCGACTAATACATTAAACTATACGGTAAGTAAATTCTTTTCCAAGTCGAAGGCACATCTGGAGATTATATGTTTTTGTTGTGCGAAGCAGATGAGAGTGTGATACTCCCTCTGGATGGGCCGCTAGTCAAGTTACTTGTCTCTGCCACACAAATTACAGGTTAGCAAATATAAAGAATCTACAATAAAAAGTCTTCATACCTTCCAAAATCACAGAGTTTAAGAATTCCTGAATCAGGATCTAGTAGTAGATTTTGAGGTTTAATGTCCCTATGACAAATACCCAATGAGTGGATATACGCTAAACTTCTGAATAACTGGTACATATACAACTGAAATTAAAAAAAAAAAACACATTAAAACATCAATTATTAATCAGGTGATGTCATTTCCCATTAGGTGGGACAAATAATAAGATCTTAATTCATTTAACAAACACAAACCAGAAATATTCATTTTATGCTACTCTGTAAAAGCATAGCTTCCCCACTGTGTAAATTATTATTAGCATCATACACTTTGAGTAAAGAGTAATTCCATATTTAAAAACATTTTCACACAAAATGTTTGTTTTTATTTTTACATCAATTATTAATCAGGTGATGTCAATTCCCATTAGATGGGAGCAAATAATGAGATCTTAATTCATGTAACAAACACAAACCAGAAATATTCATTTTATGCTACTCTGTAAAAGCATAGCTTCCCCACTGTGTAAATTATTATTAGTATCATACACTTTGAGTAAAGAGTAATTCCATGTTTAAAAACATTTTCACACAAAATTTTTGTTTTTATTTTTACTATTTAATAAATGAGTATTGTAACGGTTTATTTTCTAAAACACAAACTTTAATTATTACAAATACTGTGTGCACTGTTATTTAAATGCCATGGTGGACACAACGTACAAAATTATAATCTGAGAAGGCCCAAAATCAATAGGGTTTGTCCACTTGTTTTAATTTTGCAGTCTTCAAAGTTTGAAACTAATCATAGCATTTTAGTTATTGTGGTAACAATCTTTGCCCAACAAATCCACCACAATCACTGAAGTGACACCGCCCTAAACACAGGGCAAACCCAAGAGCCTCCCTATACCTTTGCTCTTGAAAAGGCTAAAAAATAAAATATATTAAAGATATATCGTCACCTGAAAATGACCAAAAAATCATCAACATTAATTTTGAAATTAACTTGATCATATCAAAGTAGCATCAAAGTT
>JAOTQE010102996.1:0-13769 GCA_025631205.1 Nesometra sesokonis
CAACTGTCAGTTTAAGATATGTATTGTTTGACAGGCATATCAACATATGTTTCTTACCAAACCTCTAGATAGTACATTAAATGCAATAGTCTATTAAAACAAGTCCAGAATCCAGATCAGTAGTCACATAAGGCCCAGAAATTTTCTGAACATTATAAATAGGCCTACCATAGCCGTAACAAGATGGGGCAACAGGGTAAACTACCCCGGTAGTTTTTCTCAAAACAAAAAAGAGAAAAGGGAAAAAAGGGGGATATTTCGCGGCTCGTGGGTCACTGAAAACGTCATAACATTGCCCCAAAAGTTTTAGATGTCGGGTTATGGTCATGCCTACAGCCCAATATGTCATTAGAGGGACAGACAGACATATCCCTTGCTATTGTACCCGCCACCGGCGCTGGATAGTTTTATTTATCATTTATCTATTCGATATCTTTCCAATAAAACCATGAGTCTTCGTCCCTAACAGGCTGCTTTAAATCCTAAATAGGCTAATATATCCATGCACAGAAAAAAAAAAAACTAAACAATATACTATAACATGAAAAACTTATCTTATAGGTTTTAACTGATGCAACATTTTGGAACAGAATAAAGGTACCGTTAACTGAAATTAATTATATTTTTTATTGCAAGGAACAGCATAGGCATGTGTATAGGGTTTCTTTAAAACACTAGATTAAAAAAAAAAACATTTTACTTCTCACAAGTGTTTTTAAAATCCAGTGTTTTAAAGTTATAAACTCTGTGCTTATCAATTCTACCAGGATAGATGAACTTTCATAAGGATATAAGGAACATAATGTTCAATAGCGACTATGCTCTGTACTTATAAAAAGAACATAGTCAGCCTAAACGTCGGTCACGTGTCTTTATGTAATTGACAAAAGATTTACATCTTGCAATATAATTGCCACTTGTTCTCTGCAATTACACTAACCTACTTATATTCAATTCGTAAATATCGGCTTAATACAATAAATGTTTGGTGTATCACGTGATTTATTTGAAGCGTTTGAATTCCACATAAAATTGCACAAAATGTAAATATGAATAAGTGATCAATTTAACGAATGGTAAACAGATTACACTGTCTGAATACGCAATTTTAATAGAACACGTACACGATTTTTTTTATTAAAATAGCATAAATACATTTTAGTGAAGTTATACATACAAGTTACTACATAGACGTTGCAGAATATGGTGATGGCGATGATAAAAGTGGTGCTGACGATTTACGACGACGATGATTATGACAATGATTGATGATGATGATGATGATGATTATGATGATAATGACAACGGAAACGATGATGATGATGTTGTATGTGTTATTGTTGCAATGAGCATGATGATGATGATGATGATGATAATAATAATTGATGATGACGATGATGATAATTGATGATGATGGTAATACCTATGGACGATTGACGATTGACGACGACGGTGCTGGTGATGAGATGATGATGATGATGATGATGATGATGATGACGATGATGATGATGATGACGATGATGATGATGATGATTATGATGATAATGACAACGGAAACGATGATGATGATGATGAGGAAGAGGAGGTTAATGATGGTGATGACGACTGACTACGTGTTCATAACCGATAAATAACAGACTAATATGGCATAATTCAGACAATGAATGCACTTATTAACTTCGACTTTCCCTATCGTGGATCAATAAATTGTTCGTCCGGTCATTCCATAAGAGGATTATCAATGAGATGATGCTCAAAGGAATCTTCAATACAAACCAATCTAATATAAGTACCGATAGTCTATGTTTTGATCAAAAACATGATTTATTTTCCATTACAAAGGAATCCATTTTGCTAATTGTTTCTAATAAGATTACTTTGATTTACTGGAATGAGAAGCTCTTAATGAATGGAAATTGGTAAGTGAAGATGAATAAAATGAATTATGCTTAAACGCTTCCTAAACCAAGTACAGAGAAAACAACGCTACACAGGGGCGGATCCAGTGGAGCTAGAAAGAGTGGCCCGATTCCAAGTTGAACGAACCCAGGTATGAGGTTGAAACAGGAAAATAATAACAATAGGCGTAGGTCCAGGGTGCCCGCCTAGGGCACGGGAAAATTCTTCTCTACAGATGCTTTCTGGTGTACTCCTAGCGAACAAAAATTGTGCGAAAAAATATATTTTCTGGTTTAAAAAATGGGGGGAGGGGGTCTGTTGGCTACCCCACCCCCTTGGATCCGCGCCTGCTACCTCAGATTTGAGTACACAAATCATGGAATCAAAGCTGGTATTCTCTACAAATGTCTCAAATAATAACATAAATACAATTCGGTGGATTCGTAATACGGTGCGCCACGGGCGGGTGCAGCGGGCAGACCGAAATTCGCAATGCCTGATGGGAAAAGGTCGACATTGATGACATTTTGAGCTAGCGTCATGCAGCCTTCCACCTGCGAGCTACATAGCCTGCATATTGTGCGTAGGTATTTCGTGAATTTCTGTTTTGTGTTTACCGTCTAAGACTAAGGTAAACAACACAAGTGTACTTTTTTCAGTTCGTCGACCCGCATTCGCCGTTATTTATTTAGGGGGGGTCTGTCATTTAGGGGGGTCTGTCATTTAGGGGGGTCTGTCATTTAGGGGGGTCTGTCATTTAGGGGGGTCTGTCATTTTTTGTAATCCTCAGTAAGCCAGCGCTAGCACCCAGAGTGCAATGCACAGCAGCCGCGATATCCACCCTGAAGTTGGCAATCAGCCTGTCCGCAGCAAACGATAGGTAACCTTGTTATGATTCACCAAATTGGGACAGATGCTTTATACACCAAACTTAACCCTGAAGAAGTTGTTTCCGTGTTGCTAGTACTTCTTCGTACAATGCTCCGGTCCTTTTTGACACAAGGCAACTGTCAATTTAGCCACTTAAATCTCTGAGTGATACCTAGTTTCTTACAGTTAACATCTGGCCTAGTGTTCTTGGTTCAAGACAGTGATTTGGTTTAATTTGTGAAAAGGCATTAAAAAAACACCAAATGCGTTCCATAGCAGGTAGATTGTCATAACTTTCTGAAGTCTGATGTATGGCATGGCAAAGCCTCGCGAAAACCTCATCCAACTGGGAGTGACGTACTTCATTGAACACCTAAAATATAAAATACAGGTTAGGGGCAAGGCATCCAATATCAACGTAAATTTAATCTTTAACAAATTTTGTCTGGGTTAGGCCTAACCCTCGACCCGGTGGTATGATAGACATGGGCGACAGGAGAGGGGGAATTGAGGGGACGCGTCCCCCGTGATAACTCAGGGGAAGCATAAAATATGTTTTTTTTTTGTTATCAAATTGTAATCGGGTCGATCCAAGAACGTCCGCCTCCTCTGCCTAAAGAGACTTACGATGATTACCGCTACAAGCCTAACTATCCGCGCAATCAAGTTCATCCATGCATCCCAGCGCACACATGAGGGAGCTGCTCAGCAAAATGGCCACGTACACTTTTATCGCAGTGTGCGTTTTTTTTTTTTTGTTTTTGTTTTTTTTTTTTTTTTTTTTTTTTTTAGAAAGGAGCGGTGCTATTTGAGCACATTTGCTCACTAAAATGAGGCAAGGCATGGCAAAACCACCAAGATGTCACACAGCAAGATAAGCAAATAAACAACAGGAAATATAAAACAAATACAAAAAAAAAAATTGTGTATATTGTGTTCAATAACTTCAGTTGTAGATGGCCGATTTTGATAATTGACCCCTCATTTTAAAACTTGCGAAACGTATTATATGGCCATACCGATACTAGCGTGGGTTCGATACCCTATACTGAGCAATTTCTCTGGGATGTGCGCCGAGCTATAACAGTTGCATCAGATTATTACTGTTGATTATGTCGCGACTGGAACATGGTTGAACCTTTGGAAAATTACTCTACCTATAAAAGCAATGGTAAACGAGGATATTGAACCATTTATTGAATGGTTGTTTATATTATATAACATATATTTTAATAATTTCATTGAATCCAATCGTTGTTTAAGATGCCGGGGCTTCCATTAAACTAACATTTAAGAAATAACTATTCACACAAACACATAAATAACAATCTACTTTCAATATTTTTAATTATAATTAAACTTGAAAACAAGCTGAATAGGATCAACATCGTTAAATAACTAATAAATCTTGTTTGAATCAAAGGTATTGATAATATAAATTTAATCTATATTAAACATACTTCTGGAAATACATATATTATTATTTACAACTTTTTTAAAAAATAGCGTAAACTTCATAATAATTGAAGAAATATCGTTTGAAAGCAATGATAGAATGTGATTTTATCGTTAACGCATAAAGTGGCTATGATTGCTAAAATGATTCGATGATTGGTTCATAGCTTCAAGTGATAATCATTATAGCAAATCAAAAGACGCGTTTCAGTTTTTCAAACAGTCCGTGTCGAGCGACATCTCATGGATTACTTACGTTGAATCTGTGAAACCATGGTTTGCAGCATTTATTGTTAAGCAGACGATCAGCGGCACATCTCACTCCGCTGTCTTTCATTTCGACAAAAACTCTAACGGATTTTATTTGAAGAGGTAACGTCGGCTCATGTTAATCTCAACATTGCTTCGTGTTGTTGATGCATACAACGACAGTGTATTACTTACCGTATACAGTTGCTTTGAAATATCAATTCACAGGATGTTACTATGTTTGGAGTATTTTTAATGATTTTTTTATGTACAGTGTCTGCAATGTTTACGAATATCAAATGATTCTTGAACGAACTGGCGAAAAGACGAAACTGGATGTGACTAACCTTGTGTCTAAAGTTGAAATAATTTAGTAACCCAAAATGTTTCATGTTTTTTGCAGCTAAATATTCTGTCTGTGAGTAATGACACATTTTTTTTAAAAGGAAATGACATTTAGAAGACGGTTTAAAAAAGAAAAGATGGACAAGTCTCTATAGAAATTTGTGGATACTTATTAATATATGCCTACCTTGTTTTAAGAACTGTTTATTTTTTATTGCAAATCTACTAATTACTTCACATGGATTCAAGTTTTGGTAAACGCATTTGCTAGCCTAAAATCAATTCCGTAGCACAGCCTGTGATTTTAACTTGAGGCCGTTGTACACATTTTGTCAAAAACATCACTTGCAATCTGTCAGATCGGATCTTAATGTTTATCTTCCACCAAGTTTCTAATTTAAAGTAAAAATGAGTCGGATTTTCTTGTCATTTTACATTTAATCCTAGCTTTTCGTTCGCTCTTCCTCTACCGCTTGTACGATTTATCATTCAGACGATCAATTTATCATCTTGTGTGTTTGTGTGAAAGATTTAGACATTCTTTGATTTAAGCTTCATTGATGTGTTAAAAATAATTCAGAAGTAGTCAACAAATATGTGTAAACCAGCTATAATGATTAACATGTTTTCGTACAAGTCCTTATACTTTAGAGTTGATTTTGGTGCAATGTTCTTAATTTTAGCTTTAACTCTTCAAGCGGTAATGCAATGTGGGGCGATCCGATTTAGTCAATTTTCACAAGGGTTGAATGCGGTCGAACACGATCAGGTTGTTATGGAGTGCAAAGTGATCGGTAAAGAAGATAATCACGAAGTAGTTTGGACAAGTAAAAACAATATACACGAAAGCCGAGCTTCAACCTCCTCTGGAGGAAATAATGAATTATATACCGTCTCTTTGACCATTGATTCTGTTGACAGGTCTGATAAAGGAGAGTACGTTTGCCATATTAAAGAGAAAGGTGTTGAGATAGATGGAATGCATCGAACATTAAAACTAACTATACTAGAAATTCCAAGGGACACATATCCAGTATGCGGAGAACTTCCAACAGCAACTGAAGGTCAACAAGTCAAGTTAACTTGCAATTCGGAAAACGTTGACCCAAAACCTGTTTTGAAATGGTATAGAAAAGATAAATACAACAGTAGCTTGTATGAACTCGAAACAGACAAACCAAAACCAGTCAATAACATAATTCAACTTGATTTAGTATTTATTCCAACTTCTTCCAACAATAAGGATATTTACGTCTGTAAGCTAACTACACAAGCAAACGCAGAATGGAGTAGAGAATGTCGGAGAATGTTGCACGTACGTTATAAACCGATTGTGAATATATCTGGGAGTCCCGTTGTGGAAGTTGGACGAGAAACTGTTTTTATTTGCGAGTCGCCAACGAAAGCTCTGTATAAATGGAATTTTTCTCTACCAACTAGTCGTGTTAGGTTAGAAGCAGACAACCAAATTCTTCGTTATCAGAATCCACGACCTGAGGATGAAGGTAAAGAAATCACCTGTATCGCTGCAAATGATGTAGGTTTTGGTAGTATGACACTGGGGTTGTCTGTTATAGAATTCACAAGCCAAATGCCTTATGGACCTTCACAGGCCACTGGCTTTATATACGGTGAAAATATTAAAACTCGCAGTTTATCGTTTGTAACTGCCGTGGCGGGAGGATGTACAACATTTTTGCTAGTGCTGCTAATTATGTTTGCAGCGTGCGTCCACTACCACACGAACAGAGATTTTAGAAACACTTCGCTTGTAGCACAGCCTGACGTTTATTTTGAACCGCGAGATAGAGTTTTACAAATGCCACATGGATTGTCTATGCGATCCGTTGGAGTTCAGGTACCACGTGACATTGAGTTGGAGTTTGTTTACCATGAGATAGAATCAAGGAAGTCGGGGAGTTCATGTTCGGCACGGATTTACTCTACTGGAGCAACATCTGTATAGGTCAAAGGTCACTTTATCTCATTATTACTTTAGTTGACTGTAACATATTGATCAGGATATTTTATAGACTGTACGTGTGTGATTATCAATAATAAAACATTACTTTAATTGGCATAATATTACTAATTCATTTACAATTTAAAATATTAATGAAATAATTTTATGATCTAAGAATACTGTTTGCTAACTATGTATTAATGCGATACTAACTAAACATTCGTATTGTTTATACAACATGAAGGTGACGGTAACAATGATGACAACATAAATTTAAGTGTCTAGTATAGGTCTAAATATTTTAAATTGATCATAGTTGAATGAGTGTACCCACTGAAATGTTGTTGAGTGGGGCAGTGAGTGGATATTGTGTTCCAGGCACGTCACATAATACATTTCTTGTAAAAGAATCTTTTTGACATTATAACAATAACAGTATTATGTAGGCCTAAAAAATTGAAGAGAAACAATAGTAATGATGATTCCATGGCAGGCCTAAGATATTGATAATTCCCAAGAACTAAATGATTATGGAGTTTCCGCATTTTTACGAAATACGATAACGAAGAAGGATACGTCACGCTTTGGTTATTATAAGTTGATAGATGTGTTTAAAATATATCAAACTATGAATAGTCTCTGACAGATATGTAACCGTTTTTTTTAAATGCCATGATTGTGACGTACTAGTTTCCGTTATTGCAATCCGTAAAGTTTCGAAAGCTCCTTATTACCATATTTTATTAAAGAATTAAAATAAATGTAATAATGCAATTGCGAATTTAAAAGAGGCAAATGATATGAAAGCCCCACATAATATACTGTCAGAATCTTAACGTTAGTTTTTAAAGATACACATCTGCAAGACAAAATTATTTACCGATAATACAATTTACGTATTGGATTATCTGACACTTAAATTTGTTGTTTTATCTTCCCAGCAAAACATCGAAAGCGCCAGAGAAGGTATTATAGGCCTACTGTGTGTAGTAAATTCTGTTATGTATTCGACTGTGGAATGGTATAAAGAAAACGAAGTTGTATGTCATTAAATAGTTTGTTCTGTAATGCTTCGCTCAATGTTGGATTTTATTTGACATTCCGTGGGGTGTAGTTTGGAGAGGTTACGCGCGCATACATCTAAGAGTAATACTTTGACAAACCAAAACAAATGTTAAGTTTCTGCCATTATTTCAAAACGATAAAGATAACATGTGTTTTCGAGAAAATATCGTACATAGCTTATTTTATTCTCTATTATCTTAGGTGTATTTTGTGACATGCAATACTACGGTACGTAATTATTAAAATCTCAAATATACATTGGGATTTACAGAGTTGTAGAAATATCCAAGAAATTGCGACAACAGGCGTTTTTTACTAAACAAGAATATAGTTATTATGCACACAGTTTCATCTGTCAGATCACATAAAAAAATATGTTGAACGGACTCAAACCAAAATTTTAGCATATCCTAGACCTTAAAAACACTTTCATTTGTTTCCAAAGCCGAACCAAATTGTTTTGAAATAAGTGTCGCCTATTTTTTTTCCCTAAATGTTTCCATATTTACCTTTTTTTGCTAATTGTGGCAGAGCTAAGCCAAACGAGGTATAAATCGAAAAAAAAATTCAAATTGAATTATGAATATATTATCGAATTACACATTCTTCATCAAACAAAACAGATAAGTTTCATATGTCTCCTTGCAAAGTTATCAGCAATCGAATTTCGAACATTTAGAATGTAAGTTTTGAGAAAAAAAATAAAGTTGCTTCAATATACTGTCACTAAGCAGGGTAATTTTTAATTATATTTTTAAATATTTCTTTATCCTTGCTGTAGTATTAAAGACAAATATTTAAACTGTATATTTTTTTAGATAAACCAAATATTGATTTTTTTTCTTCTATCTGTGTATCTGGCAGAGCGAAGTCAAAAGAGGCATAAGTCGAAAAATTGAAAATTGATTTTTGTTTTTTAGATTATAATCTACACATTATTATCTTTAACATGCAAAAAAAATCAGTTTCATACGATTTTACCTTGTGAAGTTATGAACAATCGAGTTCCAACATATAAAATGTAAGTTTTGAAAAAACTGCTTTTGGAAATTGTTTATCAGTATACATTGACTAAGCAAGACCAATTTAAATTGCATTTTTTGAACATTTGTTGATTATATATATGTTGCAGAGCCAGGTCAAATGAGACATAAGTTGAAAAATTGAAAATTGAGTTTTTATGAATTGCACATTATTATATTTAACATTTGATGTTCCCTTGCAAAGTTATAAAAAATCGACATTCGAACATTTAAAAAGCAAATTTTGAAAAAAGTGCATTTCAAAATTGTTTATCAGTATACATTAGCTAAGCAAGGTCAATTTAAATTGTATCTTTTGAACATTTTTTAATATATATACCTATCTGAAAATTGTTAAGGTAGTATGAATGTTGGGTATAAACTGTATATTTTTAAAATAAAATATGGTTTGGCTCTGCCACATATTGTGGAAAACTTTGTGACTTTGTGACTATGTCTCATTTGGCTTGACTCTAACATAAATGCATTATCGTTATCCAGAAATTGTAAGAAGTGTGTAATGGTTGCTGAAAGTTATCAACAAAATTGAACTATGAAAACAAGAAGATTGAGTTAATGAAAATATAGTAATAGTTTTCTAGGGCTACTAAGAATCTTGACCGACCGAAGTTAGGAAAATCATGTGCTTATGCAACATAACCTATAGAAGTACGGTCGGAAATTAGGTCTGTTCTACCAAAAAGTAAGGAACCTTATCCCACGGTTCTACTTTGACTGGTTTGACATAAGTAACAGTCATGCACAGTTGAACCTACGGATCATTATCTATTATAGACAGTACATGCAATTGAAACAACATTAAATTTTGCATGACACAGTCTCTGATTTTGGGTAAAACAATCCAGAACCTCTTAAACGGGGCGCATAGTTCAGTTGGAAGGATTTGTGAGGCTGAATGGGCCAGGAGATGGGTTTTCAGGGGATACAAATTGTTTGAAAATAATAACCCCAACTACGTCATCCCCCCGGGATGGGGGCATGACGATACAAATACGATAGTGACGTGACAACACGAATTATCGCGGTAGACTTACGGAATAGTACGATTTACTTAGATCTGAGTTCGTCATTACTACAATTTTACAAAGACGCAGTTACAAGAGTACGATTAAACTAGACGAACATTAGAAAAAAAAATCACATTACATGACAATAAAGAACAGTTATGTACTGATTTTCTTTTTACTGTCGCCATGTTCAAAAACACATGGAACGCAGGTTGATGATATAGAAGAAGAAAATCAGCCAAGGTGAGTTTCTGTACGGGTAAAGACATCGCCCCTACGTTGTCCAATTTTACGGCAGCAAGAACAGGTTTTAAATAGAAAAGACTTCAGAAACTCTTTTGCAGGTAGCCAACGCGTTAGCGTCATATTTTAATCGTCTCAGCACCGTATTGATATCTAGGTACTTTTCGTCACTCCAAAAGTGTACGAGTGCACAAGACATCGTCATGACAAATGACAATAACGTTACGTCACTCTTTACGGTAGACCACAAAGTTTATTCACGGTTACGATTGAGCACGATTTTTTAACATTGGGAAAAATCCGTGCTCCATCATCATGTCATCAAGATTCAGTATGCAATAATGACCACGACAGACACTTAATACGAAGATACGAAACTATTGCGATTTTTCAAACAAAAAAACCGTGCTCTGTCGTAGCAAAAATCGTGCATGTGGAAAGTAGGCATTAGGCCTATGTGGCGAAAAAGTAACAAAATATTACCCTGTCATAGTTTTGTTAAGACACACCGCATAACATACTTGTTCTATCATTATTAGGCCTATCTCGCAATATACTACAACAAAGCAGTACTCATGCCACAGTTACGATACCATTATGCCAGGACACACTACAAAAAACATTACCCTGCCATAGTTATGTTTCAAAGGTTCATTATTCACAAGGTAATAATAATTAATGACTTTTCATCGGATGAATAGTCGTAATAATCACGGCAGGGAAAGGCATTCGGAACTACTAATTGATTAATGAAATCCATTTAAGAATTAAACATTTCAGTAGAGCATTAGTAACGTAAATTGCCCATTACATTAGTTTTAGACCGGATGAAGGACGAACTACTATCATGTTAACATTAATATAAAACCAATTAAATCTGTTGAAATACTCACACTGTGGATAGGGTTGATCGAAGCGGGGGTTGCAATTTTAATTTTGTATTCAATGCAGTTATAAAATCAAAGACAAACAACCTTGTGTAGATTATCGATAGCAGAAAGTACTGTATCCCAACCAGATTTATCCGTCGGTATTAAAAAGCCTTTTGTGTGGAAGTTGTGTACATTTTAAAAATATAACGAACCACTTCAAAGCTATTGTGCCTGTTTAATGTTGATAATTTTATATTTTTATTATGCTTATGTTCTATTGTATTTATGCTTTGATTGTTGGTGTGGCACGCCTTATGGCGACCTTTTTGGCACTCCTTGGGAAACTCAAAATGTACGTGTTTTTTTAAATGTTGATGAAATCAATAAACATAAAAATAAAATTAAATTACCAGTCACACATCAAACCTTTCTTTCACGTCTGACCATCTATTTTTACTATCTGCCAATTACAGTTTTGTTTTTTTTTTTAAGTAGGTAGAACAACAACAAGATTCACGATTTTTATTCGAAACTATTTTAGCCAAATGAGGCACGACACGTCAAAACCACGAAGTTGTAGGAAAAATTTGAGTTATTCCTAAAACCATATTACACCTTTCGTAAGCTTTAAAATGAAGGGTCAATCAAAATCGGGCAACTATGGAGTTATTAGACAAACAATTTCCTTTGTATTTGTTTAAGTTTCCTGTTCTTTCTTATTTCTCAATGACTTCCTGTGCGAGAACTTGGTGATTTTTCCACGACTAGCCTCAAATGTAAAAACAGTGTTACATTAAGTCACGGCAATACCAACAAGTTGTAGGGAAATTGAGATTTTGGGTAAACCATATTACACCTTTTGTACGCCTTAAAATGAAGGGTCAATTATCAAAATCGGACATCTATAGCTGAAGTTATTGGAAAAAATACACAAAAATATCCTTTGTATTTATTTATATTTCCTGTTGTTTATTTGCTTATTTCGCAATAACTTCCTGTGCGACAACTTGGTGGTTTTTCCATGACTAGCCTCATTATGAGATTTCCTTTCTATGGAAATATTTTATTTAAAATTACAATTAAATTTTAAAAATGGATTATATTTCCAACTTTGTGTCAAAGGATTCCAGGAAAACAAGGTTGAGTTTGTGAATATAGTTCCAAATAATTATTTCTGGTTCAAGATAGCAACAAGAAAAGCTGGAGAATTTATGTTTATAACTAGTATACACATAATCCGAATAAAGAAAGGATAAATTTCAGCGAAAATGTAAGGATATTTGGCCACTACCAACAAAATCCGAGGCTGCATTTCTTTTTAAGACTAAGTGTCATAAATCCATGCATTCAATATTGATCCTTCTCTAATCGAATCTGGGCCTATCCAGAAAAAAACGACCAAACTAAATGGCCTGAAGGATGGATGATTTTGCAATAGTTTACTTTAAACCTAGAAGTGTTATTGTTGAAATATGACTTATTTTCTGATTAACGTTCTTACGAATTTCATAGTCATCGTTACAGTATTAATGTTTAATACGTTTATGAACATTAGCAATGTGTGATTGTCGGTATTTGAAATAATCATGATTATTAAACCTGTACAATTCATAATGGAATTAATCAAAGAATTTGGTTTAATGTCATAGCAGGTATGATACAAGCGATAATAAAACGTTTTTGGTTAAATCGTACTAATGATTCATTTAGATCATTAGATGATTGCCGTCAACCGTTTGTAATTGCATCTAGCTTGTTGTCAACAAAACCTCACTGGCATTTTTCATTCACTTGGCTAATGCAGTGAACGAGGATTAATGACATTGCAACCTCAAATGCAATTATTGCTTTTAGTAACGGAATTAAAGTTGAAATCAGTAAAGATTATAAAAAGGAAACGAATAAGCCATAAAAAGAAATAAATGAACTTAAACTAAAAATAAATGAACCCTGGAATAAAGGACACGGTGGACTTTGGAGACCAACAAAATGTTAATTGGAAATTGGAATCGTTTTTTTATTTATTTATTTTTAAATTTATTAACAGTTGCGCAGACTTAAATTTAGACCTAGGTAAGCAGTTTGAATACTCAGCTAATTTGTTGGGAATACAAAAAAATCACTTAGTCGATGATATTCCAGTGGCGGATTTAGACGGGGCAGTAGGGGAGTACACACCCCCACCACCCCACCACCACCACCATATTTTATTTTGCCAAAATATATTTTTTGCACGGTTAAATCATTGAAATTTATCAAACAATTGTAATTAAAAACTGTCAAAACAGGACAAAAAGAGTACAAATACCATTATTTCCTATCCAATTAAAAATGGGAACACGATCGCCTCTATCGGCAATACTGCAATCAATTATAGATCAGTCATTTAAAAAACGTACTTATAGATTAATAGATTGATAACCAAAAGACATTAGCAAGAAACTGCCCAAGTAAATGTGAAGCTCAAAGTGACTATAATATCTGAACTGGGGAATGATAAACACAAAATGCAATTAAAACGCACAACAGGGGCTGTTACAACCGGTAATGTAGAAAATTCCAGCAAATGTAGAAACACCAGTTAAAGTAGAAACTATCAACAGCATGTGTAGAAATATCCCAGCTAAAGTAGAAACGTCAACAGCTTATGTATAAACGCGATAATCGGTCCCCGCTAATGAAAAAAAAAATCAACAGCATATGTAGAAACGAAATTGCCTCCCAGCTAATGTAGTTAGGGTTCCCAGCTAATGTAGAA
>JAOTQE010103007.1:0-25815 GCA_025631205.1 Nesometra sesokonis
ATGTGCATGTCCAAACTTCAGCAAACTGGTTTGCTTAAGTTTTTGAAATGGTCTACACTGGCAAACTATGCCAAACTGTTGTTGCCAAACTCCAAGTTTGCTCAAGTTTGCAAACTAAAGTCTGCTAGTGTAGACAGGGCTTTATATGTGGTAAACTTGAGACAAGAAGACCAGAGACAACTAGAGTTCTTTATCGTTTATTCAGATGGGGAAGTACATCTTCGATCAAGTACAGCAACAATGTAATACGTTAAGAAAAACCCCTGAAAAAGTCAATGAAACCAATAGCATAATATTAATACCTCTATTCATAACTTGAATAAATTAACAAACCCATGACCTTTCCAGTGTTTAGAACTCTAATTTTATATAATGCAATGTACAAACAACAGTATCATATCAAAGTACACTTTACAAAATATGTATACTATTATTAATGTACCTGAGTCAAAGCTTGTGCTTTCGGAAAGTGAGTACACCAGACCCTACGACCTCATCAGCGTTTCATACAAACAACTGTCTCGTAACGCCAACCTACCATAATAACAATAATGATCAAGATTTATGTACCAATTACACATCACATATTCAAGAACAACAATCAATAACTCTTAATGAATATAATAAGAACAACAAGTTAACAGTAACGATATATTATCTCTGTAACAACGTACAATTAATTAAATGCGTATCTCAATCCCAACGTGACATCACTTTGCATGCCAATGCATACGCACCTGTTGTTGAACAACTCCAACAATGAACAACAACCATCACATAACATATCAATACTGTACACTAGATTACAATCTTATTCAGTCATAATGCATAAGTAACATACAATAGCAATGCAATCGTTAACTAATCAATATTTTATAACCCAATTGCTACAATTAGTTAGAAACATACCATAAATCTTGACTACACTTCATATACGTCTATCATGTAGGATCTCGTTCGGTGCACTACTGAAACACATGCCGCCTGACCTGGTATAAATGGATCTCGATATCCATACACCGACTACTCGCGACTGTACAAAAATAGTGCGCGTTCACCAATAATACATAGTTCCTATGAACGGTTTACAATCGGTCTCCCACATATATTTAAATATATAGTAAATATTGCATTATATGGCTGCCTTCCATTTGCATTCACAATTAGTTATTTCATGAGATGGATAGGATATATAACGCTTGTCAATTTTGTTTTCAGAATGTTAATACTGAGAAGTTGACAACTTTTGTAAATACAATCAATGGAAAGGAAGGAACAGGGTATGTTTTTAATGTTTTTTTATTACTTTAGTAATGGCTGCTCTACTGCCCTCATTAGAGCTGCAGATACTAAGGTATTGGATCATGGAAGTGTAAAGTTGACGTACAGATATTATATAACTAGTTTACTAGTTTATATAACTAGTTTATTAGTTTATATAACTGGTTTACTAGTTTATATAACTGGTTTACTAGTTTATATAACTAGTTTACTAGTTTATATAACTAGTTTACTAGTTTATATAACTAGTTTACTAGTTTATATAACTAGTTTACTAGTTTACTTCTAATTAATACTGCAAGGTTCTTTAAGCCGGTAACTCACTGCATCGTACGACGGTCGCACGACTAAACCATCGCTCCCTGTGTGTGTGCTTACATATTCGATGACAGTTTTCTACTCATCGTCCGACATTTCTTTTAGTGATTTCAACAGGGAAATCACTAAAAAAAAAGCTGGCCAATGAGTGGAAGACTGTCATGGCATCTGGAAACTTCACACACAGAGAGTGACGGTTTAGTCGTGCGACCAGTGTACGACCGTTGCACAACGTAGTGAGTGCCCGGCTTTATATGTAACTTTCATCATCGTGACAGGATTCAATAATATTTCGACATAAATTTAATAAATTTCATCATCAGACATGTTAGTGATGTAATATTTTTCAAATGTTTACCTTTTTCTGTTTCAATAAAAATGGAACACTACAGTGCCTAATATTAACGAAGTTCATTGCTTTTGAAAACCCTGAGGCATAATCCTTAAATCATTTGTTTGACAAACTGTAAATAATGTTTACAGATTCTGTATAATGTAGCCAAAACAACCACAATGAATTATCTGTGTGAAATACCTGTTTATCTGCCTTTACCAGGCAAGGCTAGTTAACTTAAGACTACTGTAAGTAGACTGTCACCAGTATGGGCTTACACGGATATGTAGACCTACTACTAGAAAACAACCTAAATTAACACATTATAAAAGAGTGTCATAATACTTTACTTTTTTACATAAAATTTCGTAAACCTATAGTGAAGTAAATTCTAGATTAGGATAAATGTACATCACTAAACATTCTTCATAATTGTGGTAATAGCCTAGACCTACTTCAGAGGGTGTCTGATGAATTAAATGAACTGAAACACTCAACTGGCCACCTGCACTAAAGTGATAGGTTAACCCAGCAGATAACCATATATTCACTGCCCATGGACTGGCTAGGATGAAAGTAGGAATGAAAATGACAATGCTAAAACTCATAAAAGTGTACTGCTTTTTACTAAAAACTTAACCAAAGAGTGCTTCCTGAGCTTCCCATCAGAGTTAAAAACAGTCAATTTTATCACTACAGTTGAACCTCCTGTAAGCGACACCCTTGGCACCGGGATTAGTCTCCTCTTACAGGAGGTGTCCGCTTACGAGAATAGAGTCAATAGAGGGCCAAAGTTTTAAAATTATATCATGACTCCATGATTATATATACGTCCTTGTCTCACATTTTATTCTCAACACAAATGGCCTTTTAAGTTTGTAGACACCGCATTCTATATTTATATTTTTGATCATTTTTAAGATAGTTTCAGCGTATGATTCTCTGCCATATGGACTAATTTTTACAGAAATTTATATGCTTTGCACAGTAAAGCACTATATTTTCTGGGATGTCCGCCTATTGGAAGTAAATTAACATTAAAAAAAATCTAAATTTAAGTGTATCATTATATTTCTTTACCATCATTCAAATAACGTTCTTTATTTAGGTCACATCTAGTAACGATACCTCCAGGAACAATGCTATCTGAAGCGTTGAGACAGTCCCCTATCGTGATGGGTGAGGATGGTTCTGGGGCAATGCCTTCCATCCCTGGGGGCACTGGTGGTGATTTTGAATTTGGCTTTGACCCAGCGTCAGACCCAGAGTTGGCTATGGTAAGTTAATCTTGCTTTATGTAGTTATTTTTTTACCCATCCACCAGTGTGGTGTCTTGCCAAATAAAGGATGCTTTGTAAACTAAAGGCCCTTTCACACAGAAAATACTGCAATGTTACCATAACCATACCGGCATTATTGCCAATCTGGACCTTTCACACAGAAGGTAAAATATTATAGCAGGTTTAGTTCTGCTTCACCATGTAAGCCATTATACAGTGGACCCTTACCCACACACATCTGACCTAAACCAGTAACGGCAATATAATGGTAATATGTCTAGGGTCTGAGGCGGTCTAACGAACGCCAGCACTGTGCCGGTATTGAAGGGAAAGTACCCTTTCACACTAAAGCCAACATTCGCTAATTACTGCAACATTCCCAGTTTACAGTTCTGTGTGAAAGTGGTTTAATTGTCCAGGGTCTGAGCATGTCTAAAAAATGCCAGCACTGCCGGCACTGAATGGAAAGTACTCTTTCACACTAAAGCTGGCATTCGATTATTACCGCAATATTCCCGTTTTTACAGTTCTGTGTGAAAGGGGTTTAATATGTCTAGGGTCTGAGGTGGTCTAACGAATGCTAGTACTGCGCGGGCATTGAAGGGAAAGTACCCTTCCACACTAAAGCCGGCATTCGCTAATTACCGCAATAGTTCTGTGTGAAAGGGGTTTAAGTTTCTTGTTAGAAAGTAAAATGTATACTAATATTATTGAAATGCATCTTGTTGTGATTTAATATTTCAACATAATTTAAGACATTCTCGGAAATTAAGTCTCCTTATAAAGCTTAGAAAATGGATATGGTTATACAGTAATAGTTTTATTAATATTGCTGAACCCTTAAATAAATCATATTACCCTAGTCCCATTGGGATGTATATGGGACTATTTTTTCCCCTAAAATCTTGGCAATGTATGGAGCAGTTGACTTGAAAATTGGTAGGTATGTTAACAAAGTCATGTAGAATAAGAATTTTAAAAATCTATTTCTTATTTTTAAATAATTGAAAAATGACATTGGACTTCAGAGAAAAAAGTTGTGAAGTTTGAAGGTGAAATTTAAACCGGTCTTGATGAACGTCGAAAATATGAAAGGAGGACCAAAAAATCTCATGCGATTAGGGCTAAAGGGTGGCAGAAGCACTGAGCTTGTGTGGTACTTTGCTGAGCAAAGTTTCTGAAGTGTGTGTCAGGCTGAATTGTACAAGTAGTACCAATTGGGTTGTGTACAGAACCTATTTACAATTAACTCTCATTACAAAACAATCTGGTGAATCTCATTTTGTATTTTTAAAAATATGTTAATGACAGGCTTTGAGAATTTCAATGGAAGAGCAGAGACAACGACATGATGTAGAGAATCTGCAGCCTAGTGTAGAAGAAACAGGCATGGAAACAGATGTACTACCTACAGGGGCAGTACAAGTAGAAGCAGGTAGGGTATGTGAGTTGTATGGAACCGTGAGCCAAAGCAATAACAACAGCATGGGTTCGAGGCCCGCTCTCACCATGGTTCTGATGGTGGAACAAGTCTTCTCGAGTAAGGACTATAAACCCCAGTGTATACAAATTGCTCATGTGCACTATAAAGAGCCCAGTAAATCTTTCGAGATGAGTATGAGGCTACCTCGGTGTACTGGTTCATACATCCCCTGCTGTGAACAGAAGAATGTAGCGCTTGTTTTTCGGGCAGCAGGACACGACGAGACCCTTAAGGGCGTAGAAATTCATATGAATGTGTAACATCTGGTCCACAGTGCCTTGAGACTTTGTGTAAGGCGCTATATAAAAATCGGATTATTATTATTATGCTGGTAAATTTTCATCGGTTTTCGTACATATAATTATATGCGAAAGTTCTTAAAGTAAAACCAAAAAATATGCTTACTTGTAAACATGTTTCATTGACTGTCAGTCAACATCATCAGTACTATTGTGGCTGGTTTTCTAATTTCTTACTTCCTCCTGGTGTTTTTTGGCGGCCGCCACCAAAAGTTGAAATCTTGAAAAGAGTAAAATTTAAACTTTTCACTACACTCAATTAGAAACCCAGTTCTTTACACTGTGTCACATGCTTCAAAGTTGGATTTTTTCATTTCATTCATTCATTTTGTATTTCAGCTATCACATAACAAAACAGATATAAACAATAAATATATCCTATACTGTTCCCCATTTAAAGGTCCTACAGACAGCACTATTATATTAATTTATGCCATCTCTGATGCTGGATTTAGGAAGAAACGTAATTAATTATAATTTCAATTAAAACGTTTGTGCTATTAGAAATTCTGTGCATAACACTATGGAATTTCTTAATCATAAATACGAAGGGATGCAATTGCTTACAAACATCATTAAAGCATTGTTGTTTCTAGGCAGCCTTAGCAACTTGAGACAGTGGGAGCAGTTGGCGGGGCGGTTGCAGTTCAGAATCCCAATCACGAGGTTGGTGGTTTGAGACACACTCATGCCAGTTGCTTGTGCACCTGAGCAACGCACTCTACTCGCATTGCTTCAGTCTACCCAGCTGTATGATGGGTGCCAGCAAATTGCTGTGAAGTAACCTGCGATGGACTAGCGTCCCATCCAGGTTTTCATCCGCTTCACGCTACTGAAACAGCCATATGAGCCTTCCGTGCTTGTACAATGGATTTACTATATTCATGTGGAATAGTAGGCTGTGAATCATTGCAAATCGAGAGAGAGGGAGAAGTCTTAAGTACAAAAATGTGTAGACTTTTCTTGCTGTGTTAATGTGAGATTTTGTTAACTTTAGATTCTGAGGATGCTCTGTTGGAACAAGCCCTAGCCATGTCAAGAGATCAGCCTGTGAGTGCTGATACAGCAGATACTGATATCTCACCAATGCCAGACTTAGGAGCCATGACAGAAGAGGAACAGATTGCCTATGCTATGCAGATGTCACTCCAGGCAAGCTCTTTAGGTAAGTGCAGATGCAAAGTGGTAGTTAAGATACTTGTCATGGGGCAGGTTTTCGTAGGCATGGAGCTTAACAGGCTTAAACAACCACCCTCTCCTCTCTCCCCCTTTTCTCTCCACCCTCCCCCCCCCCCTTTTTTTAAAAAAAATTATCTGTAAGTTATTTTGTAGTTTGAATGTAAAAGGGTCACTTAAATACAGCAGTAAAGCATCTTAATAGTGTCCAAGAGATGAAGACAAAAATGCAATTTGTGAAAACCATTAGAGTACATGTCAATCGTTGACAAGCCACCAAACCCTCTCCCCAACTCACAATCCTGTTGCCAGTTTTTAAAGCCTGTTTTACACTAGGCTAATTTCTTCGCGTGACGTGAATTTTTTCGAGCACATGCAAAAGCGGGAAAGATTGCGTGATATATCGCATTCTAGTGTAAATCAATGATGCGATCTCACAGATTTTTTCGAGCCGAAAAATTTTGTCGCGCAAAAAAATTTAGCCTAGTGTAAAACAAGCTTAAAAGAGTACAGAATATTTTATTGATGATGACTATGTGTAGTGCCCAAAATTTTTTTTTTTTTATTTATAAAGCAATTTCGTGATGAACAAGAGAGACATGCCTCTCCAATCAATATCAATACCTCAAAATATACAGCTTGGATTTCAGAGTATTACTGTTATAATATAGTAAACTGAGAATTTGGCTTAACGCCAGTGTGTTCTCAGTATATGTGGCAGAACCAAGCCACCAAAGGAAGCTTAAACCAAAAAATTTAATATTTAGTTATATGTAAATTCTAAAACTACACATTGCAATCAGTTTCTTACAATGTTTCTTTGTGAAGTTATGAACAATCAAAGTTTGAACATTCTGAGTTTATGTTTTGGGAAACCTGCATTTGAAAATGGATATTCAATTACATTTTGTGTACACATATTGATCATATATGAAAATGGTTCATGTAGTATGAAAGATGAATGTTTGTATTGTATTAAAGAAAACACCATTTTTATGTTTCTGCCAATTGTGCAAAATTTGCTTTGAAATTGCTAATCCACTTGTAGCGGAAATAGTGTGTGATTTCATTAGAGAGAAGTTTCTTACCCTCATGTGACAGAGCTGAGATGAGCTGTAGATCATAATTTAGCATTTAAAATAAAATGCTTCTGATGGGCAAATTACTTTGAAAACACTACAAAAAACACTGTAAAATGACCAGAAGTCTGTATGCATGGTGTTCCACACTATTGAATCCCCTCCAGGTATTTGTCCTTGGTGTCCCCCAGCCTAGCGCTTCCGTCTTTTGAAAATCCTGGATCCACTCCCATCTGCCACATATGTAATGTACTTATTGTTTGCAATTTATTTATTAACAGAATTAGCAGACTTAGAATCAAGTGAAAAAGAAACTCCAATGGAGACCGATTCAACGGATGCAACTCCTGCAAACGTAAGTGCCACCATGCAGTAAAACAAATGCGACCGCTCACAAGGTCCATGCTTACACCGCAGTTTGGGGTGTAAATATCGTCTTCCATTAATTAATCTACCACTAGTGGCATACATCACATTGAAATTCTAAGATATTTTTGTATAGTTTTGACTAGGCAGTTGAAAGAGAAAATTAGCTAAAAATTATTTTAAATATTTAGAATGTTACTAACATTTTTCTAAAATTCGAAAATAATGAAGAGATTTAAAAAACAAAATACTTATTAATTAAACAGGGTTCATACATTTCCTTGAATTCTTTGAAAGGTCTTGAAAAATAGAAATGCATTTTCAAGTACAGGAAACTCCAGGAATATGCTAATTGTCCTTAAATGTCCTGGAAATTTTATGATATTTAAATTTAGTTGAGGTAAAACATAGCTATTTTCATTAAACTCCAAAGGTTCATTTTTATTTTTTTAAGCAAACATGGCAAGACCTTTGATTTAGTGTCCTTGAAATTTAGAAAATATGACCTGGAATGTCCTTGAATTTTACTTGTTTTAAGGTGTATGAAACCTGATTAAAAATCAATTATTATGTTGCCTGCAATGGGAATCAAACTCACAACCTTTGCCTAACTAGAAGGGTCGTGTTAAACGATGTCTTAACCGACTGCGCCACGAAAGCGTGTGATACCTGATGTTCTATTTTAGAGTTCTTGGTACTTTTACTGTTCCCCGGTGAAACGCCTTTTATGTTTTGTGGGTCTATGTGACGGCCTGTGGTGTAACTTAAAAAAGGGCAATGAGCATTTGTTGGAAATGGTATCTAATTTATGTGTACAAAATTTTGGACCTTAACACCTCATCTCCCGAAGGAGAATCAAAGGACACTCGCACAACAAATAGCCTACTGACCAATGAAGACAGTGAAAGGTTTAAGACAGTGTGAAACATTACACTAATTTCCATTAAATTGAGGTAACCTAAAGTTAGTCTACAGAGGACTTGGTGGCCTAATGAGTTTTATTCATGTTACATTAATTTGATAATAGCACATCCACTGTTTCATTTTAATTCGTTTTTTGTTTTTGGCAGATGGATCCTGATTCTGAAGACCTAGCTGAGGTGATGTCTGACCCTGCGTTTCTCCAACGTGTTCTACAGAATCTACCAGGTGTCGACCCCTCCAGCGATGCCATTAGGAATGCAATGGGATCACTAACACAACCAGATGAATCAAAAGAAACAAAAGACAAAGATAAAAAACAAGATGGAGGCCAATGATTATAGATTGTTATGGATTAGAATTTTTCCCAACTTATTATATGATAACTGGTATAATTATTACCAGGTATTTGATGTTTGCACCAACTAGTGCAATACAATTACATCATTCATGACGTGTTTTGTGTTGCTAGCTATTATCGGTTCATAGGTCATCAGGCCATCATATGATATAAAAAAAGGCAGTTTAACATCTGCAATATATTAGTTGTGTTTTTGTTTTGACTGTTATAGTTACTTTATCAGTGTTTAATGTAACACAAACTAGTATGATCCAGTGTGATACAATTGGCATCATTTATGACATGTTATACCTGCAAGCTTCTAGGGATTCCAATACATGAGACAATCGCTGCCAGATATCAAGGAGCTAATTGTATATGCCCTAATTTACATCTTGTTTCCTGTATGTAGCAAGATGTGTGTTGTACTTATTGGTTTTTCACGAAAATTGTAATGATTTATGACATTTCGCCTCATTTTTGTTTTCTGAAGCAATTACAGTATATCAGAAATTATTTTTATTTTACAAATTATTCTTAAGCCTGGCACTTACTGCATCATATGACGGTAGCAAGACAAAACCGTCGCTTTCTGTGTGTGTGGTTGCCAGACGCGATGATAGTCTTCTACTCGTCGGCCGACTGTTTTAGTGATTTCCCTGTTGAATCACTAAAAAAAAACAGTCGGCCGACAAGTAGAAGACTGTCATCGCATCTGGCAACCACACACACAGGGAGCGATGGTTTAGTCCACAAAGCAGTGAATGCCCGGCTTTATGTGAAAATTTAATTATGTGAGAGATGTCTAAAGTGGGACCCCATGTGTAAGACGCGCATTATGCGTGACAGTTGGCAGATATATATACATGTTTTCTGTTGCTAGCTATTATCAGACCATAATATAATAAGAATACAAAGATCTTTAATATTGAAAATATATTAGAGTTTTTTTTATTTTGTTTAATTTCATTGCTATAATAGAAAGACTTTAAGGGGAATACTAACTAAACTGTCTTTAAACTCCTGCTGACATGCCTAATTTGGCTTAAAATCTATAGAAAGAGGCATAATGAACTGTTAACATTATTTGCTATAAAGTATAATGGAAACTCTAACCAATGAGGTACATGCCATCATGACAGGATTCAATATTTTGACATAAATTATGTCATCATCAGGTATATAAAAAAAAGGATACCTTTCAAAACAATTTCTCTGCACTTGATTTCGACTGTGAACAGGCTGTGATTCACCACCACAATGGCGCCCTCTTCATAGTGTCATCATCAGGTATGTCGAAATATTGAATCCTGTCATGGTGGCGTGTATCTCATTGCTTGGAGCATGCATTATACTTTCTTACTTGAAGTTAATTAGTGGACCTTTTGGATTACTTGTTATGCATGAGTAATTCAGGCCATCATTAGCGTTTGAAGAATAAGAAGTAGTTGACAATATATAAGCTGTGGCTTGGATTCATTGTTATAGTTGAAAATTACTCAAGTTAAGTTGGTATATAACATAGAATAACAGTGACTCCAAATAAGGAAAGTGAGGCCATGATTTCTCAATGTTTCAACTTTTATTAAGTCAACATCAAGACGACTTAATAATTCATTGTCATTGTTGAATCTCATCAAGAATCACCGGGCTCCAAATGATACCTGATGATGACTTAATAAAGGTTGAAATGTTGCAACATCATGGTCTCACTTTTCTTATACTCGAGTTACTGTTATTCTGTTATTCAAGTGGGTGAATCCAGTACAGTAGAACCTCGATTTTACATATTGTAAGGGAAAGAAGGGGTGTG
This sequence comes from Nesometra sesokonis, assembly GCA_025631205.1. NCBI lineage: Eukaryota > Metazoa > Echinodermata > Crinoidea > Comatulida > Antedonidae > Nesometra > Nesometra sesokonis. Next base: position 10,691 of record JAOTQE010103007.1, read on the forward strand.
TAAATCTGAGGGTTTGTAAAATTGAGTTATGATCCGTTTGTTTTGTTCCTTACTTATTGCCTCATTTATTTATTACTACTTCATTTAGGTTTTTAATATATTGTATCTATATACTGTTCTGGTTATTTGAACACACATTATACAACATGTGCCTAAATATTGCAATTTTAGCTGAATTTAGCCATATGTAAAATTGAGGTTCTACTGTAGATGAATTTATACTCTTATTATTTAGTAACTGAACCAATAGTAGTGGTGAATTTTTAGTAAATTACCAGCCATCCATGGACTTGTAACCCATCTAGGGGATGGATAAGGCATTACCGATCTTACGCATCAACGATGGACTGACTTGCAGACGGTAATCTGACATGAAAATTGATCTGCGCATGCATGACTGCCTGCAGCTTTCTGTTCTTGCAAATCATGAACAAGTTTTGGCAAATTTATCATCGGTGGAGAGTCACGAGTGAATAACTCGGCAGCCAATCGGTGCTCCCTGATTGTGAAAAAATGTAGACAAACCAACTTCATGTATCACAGAGGTAGACCTTGATAATTTTATTACGACAACCCAGGGGTAGTCGCAGGATGAATTAAAGGAGGTTACCCAAGAGTCAAAATCCAATGGCCAGGGACTAGGCGTCGAGGGGAAAGCTCCATGCGTTCAGACAATCTTTATTTTTGCACCAATTTTAAGCTGTGTAAAACCCAGTATTAAAGACAAAAATATAAGATAAAAACAGTGGTGGATCTTTTTTTTTCTAGATTTACCAGAATTTTCACAAAATTGAAGGGACTCTGATCCCCCTCCCGACCCTACCCCACCCAGCCCAGATGTTTACACTTCTTCACATTCAGACTGTTTGTTCAGGAGTTAACCTCTGCCTCATCCCATTGTTACGGCTAAGGTTTAGATTTCTTTGATAATTTTTAACATCCAGAATTATGAAATTAAGCCAACATCCCTGTGTCTGCCACTGCAACCTCCATTAGGCCTCTGGTTAAATTTTAATTACACTGATCATGTGCAAAATAATCTTATTATTTGCTGTCATAAGTCGTATGTGGTGTCAGAATGTAGTTTTACACAAAGGATAATTGTTTCATTCATCCTTCATTTGCGAAAAACGAGTATTGAGAACAGTCACAGTTGATTGCTTTCCATCCTAGAGTACATCCACGCTGCAGATGCCAAAGCTTCGTAATAATTGGCTAGAACGAACACTTTTCAGCTGTCTTGGAATAAACTAATCTTTTCACCCCAGACCGAGAAATTTGCTGGCCGTTTTTTATAAGCCAAATGGTTAAGTGTTTATGCCATAGACAGCTAACTTAAACGAAGTTGCAGAAGTGGAAGAAGTCTTTTCCAATAGGCACTATAAACTACACAAATGGATTGTAACATCTACCCACAGAAACCATTTTCTGAGTGAAATGTTGAGCCGTCTCTCGAATGAGGGCTTGAAGATTTTGTTGCAACCATGGTTTTGAATGGACGTTCATGAAAATTTGTACTTATAATTGCAACATACATTCATCACCCTTTATTTTAAGCTATACCCCAGGGTGCCCACTGGACCCATAAAACAAACGCATTTCACTGAATGCTGTTAAATAAGGATAGAACCATCAGTCACCTTTGTTGCTCATTCGGTTAAGACATTATTTAACTAGACCATTCTACCAAAGCAAAGGTCGTGAGTTTGATTACCATTACTTTACAACAGAATTTTGGTTTTTATTTTTATAATATAAATTTATTCATTTTTTTTTTTTTAATTCCAAAACCATTTTAATTGGTAAAAATTGACATTTCCACTGCCTTGTCAAAAACTGAAAAAGTATCTTATAAAGTGGTGGAGAAATTAATGAAAATGTCTGTGGATAAATCTATAGAACAATTGTTTGTAGCATAACTGACAAAATTTCACAACATTTGGACAACTTGATAATTCCAAAAAACAAAAAAAATGTGTTGAAAAATAAGTCCCAAATCAAAAGTTTGTCTACTACTCAAATTACACAATGTTAGAAAATAGGAAAATTAGAGATTTTGAAAGGGTTGTGCTTGAAAACCAAACACGCATTACAAATATAACTCACATAAATGGAAATATCAGTCAAATTCACATTAAAACAGGTAGTTTAATGTGATTTTTGATATGGTTTTCAGACACAACCGTTTCTAAATCTTTAATTCTCCTCTTCTTTAACACAGTGTAATATGAGTAGTTGAGCCACTTTTTGATTTAATGGCTACATTGGAAAGTGTTTTCTTTCAGTATATTATTGTCCAAATGCTGTGAAATTTTGTCATTAAGTTGAGTTCTTTTTAAACCCCAAAATTACAGTGAACGTACAGACCTGGTGAGCAGTCACTCTTAATATTCTAACTACTGTACATTACGGCATTATGTGAAACATGGAAACAACAAAACAGTTTTCAAAATAACGCTATCAATTTAATGATGTTTGTAAGTACATATGAGTATACAAATTTATACACATATACAGCGGTGGATATTAGAAATAATATGATGTAAATAAAACCAGTGATATTGCATAGATATACATGTGATAAGCATCAAATTAAATATATCATTTTCCAAATCAAATAAATTCATTCTATAAAAACCCACTGTATACTTTTCAATACTGATCAGAAGTGTTGAATACATAATATATATGGTGCATGATAATATATACATAATAATAGTATTTTAAAAATAATAGTAGAAATTATTACATTATCATTAGACAGTTTGATCAATTTTACCCTATATTTTCAAAGAAATAGGGTAATTTTAAATTAACTACCTCACTGGCTTATCATATTAAATGTTTATGAAAGATAGGAATATACAATACAGCTAAGCAATAAAGTGGAAACTAATCCAATTTGTGATAAGACTTGACGAAACTTCCTAATGAGGATGTACACCTAATGGAAATAATAACAGATTTAGATATATGCTCTCTATTACTGTATCTCAAAAGAACATACAAACCTACTCAATCATAGAGTTGGTATATAGTGACCGCAAAAGGAACCAACTGGAAGAACTGACTTAACGGGTCATGTCATAATTGTGAGGTCTCACCACAATGAGTCTCATGGTAGGGAACTCCAAAATTGAGTATAATAAGCTGTAATCTACACTTTAAATAACAATCATTGGATAACTAGATCCTAAGATACGAGTCATTCAAATTTTCCGTGTATGAAAACATGGTTTTGAGAAAACCACCCATGAAGTAATTGAAGCATAAACAATTCAAAGACTATCAATCTCAGAAAATATGCATGAAAGACACATTCCTGTATAAAAACTGACCTAAAAGGTATATTATAATCAAATATAAGTATCACAGTACTCATAACTGTTTAAAACTAAATTTCTCATAAGTTTGACTTCAGACCTATTTTGTGAATTTCTCAATTTGATCTCACCTACTACGGAGTCATTTTGTAGCAAGACCACATTTTTTCTACAGCAGTTTTAGTTCAGTAGCTAAACATGAAATATTAAATACATGTTGAGGTGAGACCATGTGTGTCACACAATGGGTTTACTGCAGTAATTGAAGACTCAATAGCAATAGATTACTGCAGTAATTGCAGTAGAACAATTTTTACCTAGTACCTAAAATAAGGTAATTTTATTGATACACAAGTGGAGAATCGTGCTCAAGAATATGTCCCACAATTATAAAACCAATGTAAATGTAAAATGATATACTGTATAAAAAAGAGTAAATGAAAATTGTGAAATATGGAAATTTTTTTGTTTCCTCATCAAAATAAGAATGAGGGTGAGCACACCACCAATTTCTGGATACCCCCTGAAAGGGACCATCTTTGGGACCGCCGATTTTGTTCATCTATTCACAGTTCAGTTTAGAGAGCCAAGTTTACTTATGTTTACATTGATTTCAAGATTTTTGGGACATCAAAAAACTTCTGAGCATTGAAATTCAGTTTTCAGAATTGCATTACCAAACTGAATCTGGTGTAAGTCACTTTCCCCAAAATATTTAATGATGAAAAGAATGGATTTAAATACTAGAGTAACAGGAAATACAGGTTCGAGACCTGTTTTGACAAGAACTGCTGACATTTGAGAAAAGGTAAATATCCCCGTTCAGTATGAATAATTGTAAAGGTCCTACCGAAAAATGGGTCTCATGATAGGAAAATCCAAAATTGAGTTATTAGTACTTTCTTTCTAATAGATGATACTATTAGCTGTAATCTAAAGTTTAAATTACATTCTTTGGATAAGTAGATTTCAAGATAAAATTGAAAGATAAGTAAGCATTTAAAAATCTCATGTATGGAAAAATGGTTTTGAGAAAATAATGAATAGGCTAATCTAAAAGCAATTCAAAAACTAATCTCAGAAAATCTGTATGGAGACTTTCCTGAATAAGTATATTATAATGAAATATAAGAACCGTAGTACTCATAATTGATTAAAACTAAATTTCTCAAAAATCTGACTTGAGACCTATTTTGGTGATTATCTCTATTTCATCTCACTACCAATAAGATCAAGTATGATGATGTGGTGAAACCTCACAATTTATCCTCCCCTCCAATCTTCACCACAAATTTTAAAGGATTTCATGAGATGCTAGCAAATATGGTGAGTCAATACAGTATGATTTTCTCTTAACATGGTATCCTCAATGTGCATATAACCGATACCATTTTTTTATATAATTAACCAATATGATATCATTAATATTATTTGCAATATCAAGTAAAATAAAATCAGATGGAATTATTTAAATAAATAAATATTGTACATTTGATAGGCACATATCTACCATTTTAGAAAAAAACATCGATATGTTATATGTATGTTTTTAAATATACAAAATATTTAATGATAAATTACACTATTAAAATGCCACTTGTATCTATCAATAAAATAAAGACAGTTTGATTATACAATTTACATAGCAACTTTTTAATATACAGTCGACCATCTCATTTACTCACCTCTCAAGCTAGAAGGTGTTTGTAAATGTGGAAGTTCGTAAATGAAAATGTCCATGAAAGGTGCCAAATAAGGATAACAAAACACTTGTGTGTTTATTTTGTTCTCTTAGTTATTTAAAGCGTACTGGAAGAAGCTGACACAAAGCGATTATTAATCAAGACAATTAGAAGACAACTGAAATTTTTAGGACGTATAAATCGACACAAAGGCCTTGAACATGTTGCTCTTACAGGAAAAATAGAAGAAGTAGAGGTAGACAAAGAATAAGTTATTTAGCGAACTTAAATTCTTTGGTGACAAAGAAAGAACATAACAACATAAACTTATTGAGAATATCAGAACAAAGTAATGAATGGCATGATCACCGATGTCTGTCTCAGATCTGGTATTTGAAGAAGTTATTTAAATAACTAGGAGGAAAATATGAAAACAAAAGAATTATCAATAACAAATTATTGAATAATTACATCATTCGTCATTATTTTGTTCATTATTTTGTTCATTGACTAAATAGTGTTCATACAATAGAATGTTTGTAAATGAGAAGTTTTTAAATGAAAACATTCACTGATACACTAATACCCCATTCAGACTAGCATCGCATTGCGATCGGTTGTAGCAATTGTGACAACCAATCGCAAAGTAAAATCGTGTGTGAATGCTCACCAATAGTAATCGATATCGCAAATTGTTACCGGTTGCGATCGGTTGTTACAATCTTTATTACTCCCGATTACCACGGAATCCAATCGCAACGAATTCCACAGGCACTGATTGGCTGAGGTGAGGACACCCACTTTCGCCGAATAAATTACGACAACACAATCTGCGAGGAACTGTTACAAAGTAAAATGTGTGTATGAATGCGTCTGAAATTTGCGACTGGTTGTGATCAGGAATTGGATTACCACCGATTACATCACAACCGATCGCAATGAGATATTTGCAATGGTAGTCTGAATAGGGTATTAGGCACTTTATAATAATACATAGGCACTTCTCAATAATTACATTTTTTAATCCAATTTTTTCAGAAAATAATCCATTTGTTGTATAAGGCACTGAATCATATAAATATTTGACAAAAATATCAAAATATATTCTTGAAAAATTGCAATCAGGTTAAAAAATTGTATGCATAAAAAAGTTAGATTATTGTTTCTTTCTAGTTAACATTTTTTGTAAATGTAAAAAGGGTATAAGCTTATCACACTATTAGTAGGTTTTGGCAAATATAGCCAACACTTCATCAAGTTTTACTATAGTACAGTACAATGCATATAAAACCTTTGGTATTAGTCTCAGAACTCATCTATTAGTCAATTTTTATGACAATTGCATAACCAGTTATTGGAAGACCTAGTTAAATCACAGTTGATGTAGTATGGACAAAGTTAATGATCACTTAAACTGGAGACTTCTAAACTCTCTGGCAATGTAGTCAGATCCTATACATTTTAAACACTGGCAGAGGTTTGTGTTCCCCCTTTGAAAAAAATAACACTCTCCAACTAGGTGGGTCTACCATGTTACATTACTAGAAAGATCTACCTAGCAGCACAGTAGTGTTATTGGTAACTTAAGATCATTAAGTGATTGTTGTGATGTCAGTTTATATTGATCTGAAGCTATTAATGGCTGTAGTTTTCTATGTACTTTTAGGACATTGCTGACACCATATCATTGGTAGTCTCCCTTGAGAGGGGAGCTGACCTTGTGTTAATTGAGAAATTTATGGGTTTTGGTCTTAATAAAATAATAATGCTAATGTTATGTGTGAATGGTAGTTTTTATAGGTTTAACCCTGTAAAATACTTAGATCTAACTTTTCACTCCCATTATCTACCATGTTAACCCTAGTTGGAGGGTGTTATTTTTTCAAAGGGCCCCAACAATTTTTAACTTGCAAAGACACAGATTTGTGAAAAAAAGATAAAATATTCACAAACATTGTGGGTATCACACCGTCTGGGAGGAAGTAGATACTGCAGGGAATAGCAAGGCATTTCTTGGAGGAACAAATTCACTTTAAAAAAAAAAACAGATTGCAGAAGTTTGGAAGACTAAATTGCATACTGCTATTAATTATTATTGCTTTAATAACATACACATTAAATACATTTCTGTTAGATGTACCTTTAACATGATACATGCACCAATTACATATCCACTGTTGCCATGTTACTGTATAGTAAACTACAGTATTTCAAAATGGACCACCCTTCAGATCATTGTCTACCAGTGGCATACTGTATATCATATATTGTCTAATTAAAAAAAAAAAGTCAATCCTTACCAACCCGAAAACCTTCAAAATTATTAATCTCCTAACTTTTTAACTACATACATAACATTACAAAGTTTTCCAGAAAGTACACTGTATAAATTACAAAACTCAAATTACGAAATAAACAGTCAAGGAAGCATACTGAAAGAAGTGAAATATTCCCATCTGCCCGACCCAAACTTAAAAACAAATGATTTACTTCTGTAAAATTTTCTTTTTTTAAGCCGGATTAAACAATTTAGTAGGCGGATTACAAAAACTACAAAGCAGTCTAATGGAAGACATGAAATTCCTACTCCCAATATAACTAGAGCTTCATTATCTATTTGAATTGCATACTTTCTCTTAAAACAAAATACAAAATTATAAGTTTTTCAAGAAATTCCTGGCAATAAATAACTATTTATAAATTAAACAATTATATATATATTTAGCTTTTTTAATAAAAGCGTTTGTTTTCATCTATTGTAAACAGTATCAACATGTACAATAATGACTAATCAAAATATGAAGAACACCTCAAATTGAGTCATGGAAATAATGCAGTAATGCATTGGTACATTCCAATGGAACACAAGTTGTAATCTACAACAAGCCATTTCACGGTTTCAACTGCGCATGTGCGTTACCAAGGTCAAGTAATAAAACGACACACGGCTCTTATTCAAAGCAATATAATTGCCGCGCATCGTTTTATTACTTGAACTTAATCTGCACTTGGCTTATTTAAATGACATGCCTGGGATAAACAGATCCAAAAGATGTATCATTGAAATTTTAATGCATGGAAAAAATGATTGTGAAAATATAGTGCATCTAAAAATAAACAATATGTCTCATAAAATCTCTATAAAGGACACTTTCCTGCATCAAGTCTGATGTAAAGGCCGCCGCACACGTAAGCCAACGGCGCGCGCCAACAGTCACTCGTGCCGCCGCTGCACGCCAACAGCTTACGTGTGCAGTGAATTTACGTCAGGGCAAGGTTTTTAACATGTTTGATATTTAACAGCTACTCGTGCCAACGGCGCACCGTGAAGGGGGGGTCGTAAGCTTTACCCTTACGCCGTTTATATGGCAACAGGTCCGCGTTGCTATGTGTTCACACGCGTTCATTCTTTAATTGCCTGTGCGCAGATTTAATGCTGTAAATTAACGCGCGCATACACTTAGCAGCGTGGGCCTGTTGCCATATAAATGGCGTAAGGGTAAAGCTTACGACCCCCGCACACGGTGCGCCGTTGGCACGAGTAGCTGTTAAATATCAAACATGTTAAAAACCTTGCGCTGCGCCGTTGGTGCACGTAAATTCACCGCACACGTAAGCTATTGCCATGCAGCGGCAGCACGAGTGACTGTTGGCGCGCGCCGTTGGCTTACGTGTGCGGCGGCCTTAAGATATATATTATGAAATGTAAGCAACATAGTACTCAAAATTTACAAAAAGGACATTTCCAAAAAAAATATTTTTGTGATGGTCTCAGTTTCATCTCATCTATCTTGGACTTACTATTGAAAACATCATTAATGTAAAGTTATATATTTTTATTAGAGAGTTTTCGGTTTGCAACAATGTGGAACGTGAAATGTGTGTAGGAAATTAACACCATCAGTCATGACTGCTATTGTATGCATTCTACATTCATGTTTAATCGATTTCTATATCGATGACGTGCATTTAGGATATAGCGTGTGAATTAACACGCGTTTGAACTCGACGATCAATAAATTACATAAAAAATGAAAGCCTTCATTCATTGAGAACTGTATATTTTTAATTATTTTCTAAATTAATGCAGGGAGTTTTGATGGTAGATGGTAATAAACCTTACTTTCTTCATCAATGGTACTACATTGTGGCCTGGATGCAAAATAAACTAATAGTTAAAGATGTATTGTCACTTGAAAATGACCAAAAAATCAATGACATTAATTTTGAAATTAACTTGCTCATAATATAGTAACATCAAATTTATGAACTTGAGAATAGATATTAGTGTATTTAAAAATTGTTTAATAACATTTTTTACACTAAAAAATTATAATAATGTAAGAGGCTTCCAGCCTTTTTGTGGGGTTTGGCTGATTTTTAGCATATAACATTGCAATATTGGAGGTAAATAATTTTAAAATACCCTAATTTTTAGTTTCATGGTCATAACTTATATATTTCTTCGAAACTAGCAAGTTATTTCCAAAATCTATTTTTTGTCATTGTTCAAGTGACAGTACATCTTTAAAGAATAATAGGAAAAGTACTGAGTTTGAGTTATGTGAATTTAACTATCTTTTCATTTATGATTTCTGTTTTGAAACACAACCCTTTCAAAATATAATTTCCTTATTCTTTAACACTGTAATTTGAGATGTAGGCTCACGTTTACTTTGGACTCACTTTGCATGATTTGCGGCATTATCACACTAATGAAATGTTGTGGATGTTTCCTTTAGTGAGGTCGCAACTAATTGTTCTATAGATTTATCCACATTTAAACTCATACCTCTCCTTTAATTAATTGTTACATCGGTTTCGTTTTCATGCATGGAGGGTGGCAATACCTGATTACTCAATCTAGTTTCCTTACATTTTAAAGGGACAAAGCAAGTGAGTAAGCAATGATAGATGATGACTCATTGTTATTGTATTAATCATAGACTTATTACACAGGTTCAAATATACAATTAGTTTATTTAAAAGTTTCAGAATAAAACTATACACCTTTTGTATATCAAACCAATTTAACTTCTTTACCTCCTGGAGTCATGACAAATGATTAAATATATATTTGCTATTTCTACACATGCCCTGTATATTTAATAAGGTCGAAGATATTTGCAAACAATGCAATGCATAACAAAATACTTCACCTGCTCTCTACGCACCCTGTATTTTTTTCTATCAACTGGAAAATTCAATGTTTTTAATGGTTTTATAATTTTGATGGCACTAATAACAGCAGTGGTTTGTCTAAGGAGGGTGCTCATAGTGTTAGAGTAGCTCCCTTTCGAAAGCAAAAAACAATAAAATTAAGTTAAAAATATGAAAATCTGGGTTCCTGAGAACCCCCATTCAGAAGAAACGGACATACCGTGAGGTCACCACAAATCACACTAATAACGTAGCAATTGGGTGACAATAGGGGAAAATAGTTTTGTTTTTTTTTCCGCTTGTCAAAGTCCAACCCAGGTTCGAGCACCCCCTTCGCCAATTCCTGGATTTGGGGATGACCTTTTTTTTTGCTAGTCGGGATAAAAATGGGAACCACGCCCACCCGGACTGGAAAAGTCCTGGATCCACCCCTGTAGATCTCATCCTGTAAATGGTGAGAAAACTTGATGTTGGATGTGACACAACTTAAGTAGATGTCAATATCGGTGGCTAGGCCTTCAGCCTAGCTAGATAAACCTGAATTGTTTAATCAACATTAGCCTACACATAGTTGCAGACATAAGATTCTTTTTTAAGTTTATTATAGACAAGCGAATATTGTACACAAACTGGCAGACATGACAAGTACACACTAAAGCATTTATTATATTGTTAAATAACCATTATTTATTTTATTATAGGCCAGTATTGTACGCAATCAAAAAGACACAGCACACACAAAAGCAGAGAGGAATATATTAGAAGCAGTTAAACACCCATTCATTGTAGATCTCATCTATGCCTTTCAAACAGGTGGAAAACTTTACCTAATTTTAGAATATTTAAGTGGTAAGTTAAATTTAATCAATATTAATTAAATTAATTTATTTATAGTGGATCTTTGTATTCTTTACAATAAATTGTGGCATCACCCCTTTACATTTACAATTACACTGTGTATATTTATCGTTATGTACAATTACACTGTATATTTATTGTTAAGTATTGTCTTATGTACTGTTGTAATTTTAAGCGGACAATAGTCCATAGCTGGCTTTAGTAGCAATAAAAATCTAGAATCTTGAATCTATGGGTCAGTTGGTTTAACTGGTGGAAATCTCTGTGTTGTGTGCTGAACCGTGAATCGCTGGTCCATGGTTCAGAAAGTTAGTAGCTACTTGACTAGTTCCATAGACAAAAAATTGTTTCACTGTTTTCTTTCCTGTGCATGGTACTAAACCTCACTTCCATTATTTTTTGTACTTCTTTGTGGCCTAGACATAAAATAACCCGTCGACGATTCCAGATACAGGGCGACAACACAACACATAACCATTTTCAGTGGCGTTAGCATGATGCCTATATGTTTCATGTTCTACATTGTTGCATTTTGGAAGCGTTATTTTTAAATACTAAACTGATTTTTTTTTCAAATATATACCATCTGTCTATTCATCATGTAACCAAATTTAATTTGCAGGAGGTGAACTATTTATGCATTTAGAGCGAGAGGGTATATTTATGGAAGACACTGCTAGTTTTTATCTTTCTGAAATCGTACTTGCTTTAGAACATTTACATAAACAAGGTATCATCTATAGAGATCTTAAGCCAGAGAATATTATGCTAGATGCCCAAGGTAAGTAACAAAATTTAATATCGTAAATCTGATGTTACCATTTTTACCTTGCAGCTATATGGGGCTTAAAAATAATCGTTGTTTTATCCAAATTTCCATCAGTTATTAATTACATAAAATTATCCCTAAATTGTAAAGAATTAAGAAAGTTAACCAGATGGACTGTAAGAAAAAAAATCCAATTTCAGGAAATACAAGTAGAAATTACAGGGTAGAATTACTAACCGTAAGTTTACAACATAATCAAGCCTGGACTGGATTAAAATTACAATAAGATTTAACTGAGACTGTGTCTAACAATCCTGGGATAAATCTTACCATCGTTTGCACTTGGATTTTTGACTTGGATAGTTTTACTGTGCAATGCACTAACAGTCCATCACTCTGTGTTAGTCCTCTACCCAGCTCTAGCCACTAGCATAACAAATTTCCTCTCCTCCCCCCCCCCCTAAATTTGAAGCATTGGAATTTGATTGATTAATCGATTGACTGAGTGATCGCTGAATTGGTAAGTTGATCAGTTGTTCTACTAAACAATTCCGTACTATTCCAACAACTTAATAAATTTCAACAAATTTAACTTTAACAATACTATCCAAATTGTGTTTTACTTGATATTGTAGGTCATGTAGTACTTACTGACTTTGGTTTGTGTAAAGAGTCTGTAGAAGAAGGCGACATGACCCACACTTTCTGTGGAACTATAGAATACATGTGAGTATATTTATTATTAACATTTATGTGCATGAAGATATGCCCACTTTAATTTTCATAGGCTTAATTAAACATACTGTTTCATCATACTATAATTTGAGCAATGTTTGTCTGGCTGTTTGTTCATCTACTCCTCCTAGGTCCTTGGTCCGATCTCCATCAAACTTGGTGGGTGGATGCAGGGTCGCTACGAAATTTACCTTAAGCGGTTAATATTTAAAAGGTCTCAAAATGTACAGTAGAGCCCAATGTAAACATGTATATTTGACACTCTCTTAATCTGATCCATAAATCTAGCCAATATGGATGGGAGCAATGGTGTTGGTATTTGGAGGGGTGACTGTACTCCAATCAGTTAGGTGGTACATATTTGCCACATCTTGATGTATTAAAACAAAGTGCTATACTCAACGACACAAATAGTGGCCAGCATGAGTCTGGAACTCTTTACTCCATGATGAGACTAGGAATTCCAATTCTGCATCAACTGCTTTTATTAGCTATAGATAGTAGTGATGTAACTATGCTGAGCAGAGATGGGCAAGATGCCCTTCCACCCAGTCTAATTTTAGCCTGATGTTCATTATTTTAACACCACCTATATATATTTGCCACCTACATTTATATATCTCTGCTATTTGTGAGGTCTCACCACAAAATGAGTTGCATCGTAGGTGAGATCAAATTGAAATAATCACAAAAATAGTTCTAAAGTCAAATTTTTGAGAAATTTATTTTCAATCAATTATGAGTACTATAGTACTTAAATTTCATTATAATATACTTTTTAAGTCGGTTTTCATGCAGGAAAGAGTCATTCAGGCAGATTTTCTGAAATTTATAGTCTTTTGTTTCTTTATTTTTCAATTGCTTTATGAGTGATTTTCTCAAAACCATGCTTCCATGCATGAGAACTGCAAATGCTCATATCTTCGGATCTACTTATCCAATGAAAGTCATTTAAAGTGTAGATTACAGCTTATATTTTGCTCTATTACAAAGTACCAATAACTCAATTTTTGAATTTTCTACCATGAGACTCATTTCGTGGTGAGACCTCACATTTAGCCCTGAAGTTAATAGTATTGCTTGTTCACAAATATCTATATAGATAGATACTAAATTTAAAATGAAAAGTGTGATACTAGTTGTTTCACTTTTGATTGATAAATTATTGTATAATTTCTGTTTAACTAGGGCCCCTGAGATATTGACGAGGACAGGTCACGCCAAGGCTGTTGATTGGTGGAGTCTAGGTGCTTTAATGTTTGACATGCTGGTCGGAGCAGTAAGTAGCTGAATATCATTATTTAAATGCGATAAAAAAAGAATCAAGTACGAGGGTTCCCTCACCGCTATAGGGTAGTTGTAGATGTTTGATCCTCCCAGAGTTCATACAAATCCTGGAAAGTCCTAGAAAAACAAACATGCATTTTTAAGTACTGGAAATTCCTGGAATATGCTAATTGTCCTTGAATGTCCTGGAAATTTCATGATATTGAATTTAGTTGAGGTAATATATGGCTATTTTTATTGAACTCAAAGCAAGCATTTTTATTTGTTTTTTAAACCACGCATTTTTTTAAACATGCATTTTCAAGTACTGGAAACTCTTGGAATATGCTGATTGTCCTTGAATGTCCTGGAAATTTTATGATATTGAAATTTAGTTGACCTACAACATAGCCTTTTTCATTAAACTCCAAATGAGGCTGTCATGGCAAACCCTTCAAGTTGTCGCACAGGAAGTTATTGAGTAATAAGCAAATAAACAACAGGAAATATAAACAAATACAAAGGACATTTGTGTATATTTTGTTCAATAACTTTAGATATAGATTTCCGATTTTGATAATTGACCCCTCATTTTAAAGCTTGTGAAAATTTTAATATGGTTTTAACAAAAACTCAATTTTCAATTATCCTACAACTTGGTGGTTTTGTCTTGTTATGCCTCAAATGTTTATTTTTTTTTAATCATGCAAGACCATTGATTGGGTGTCCTTGAATTTTAGAAAATATGACCTGGAATGTTCTTGAAATCTCCTTAAATTTTGCTTGTTTTAAGGTGCATAAACCCTCTCCTCCATAATATTCCCATTACTTTTGCAAATTAGCTTTTTAAAATATATATAATATGTGGCCATGTTCAGCACTTAGGCCCTTCTTTTGCACCATAAACTCAGGGGCGCAGCCAAAGTGGAGGGTCAGGGGGTCAGGATCCCCCTAAAATTTTGAGAAAAAAAATTTTTGCTATTGAAAAAGTTATAATGTGAAGAATATTATAGTATAGCATGAATTGTAAACCAGCCATCGTTAATAATACAGACATAAACTCAACTTCGCATAACCTATTAATCTATTCCAATAAAAAAAACGAGGGAATTATGTTTTGTTTTTTTTTTCTCATCAAAATCAAACCGGCAACCATGCCCACCCGGATCTCGGGCAAATCCCGGCTCGACCACTGCTGACCCCCCCCCCCCTTCCATTCCATCCTGGCTGCGCCCCTGAAACTCCAATTAGTTATTACTACTAGTAATTACAAATTGTAAGTGAATGCTGCGAAGCAAATCCTAGAACATTCCCCCGGACTTCCCTAAAAAA
>JAOTQE010103008.1:0-5000 GCA_025631205.1 Nesometra sesokonis
CACATTCCATGTTTCTGAGCCATATACCATCGCTGATCTGACACAAGCCTTATAGATCCTGCCTTTAATTCTCATTGCAACAAAATAAAAGGCAGTATATCTGATTTTGTAGTTGGAGTGAATTTCGGGGGGACTGTCCCCCTACCCCGAGTTATCAGTGGGAGGGGGATACACGTCCCCCATCCACCTCTTCCGCCGTCCATGACTACGCCTCCGATATGTTGGGCAAGAGCCGTGGTTTAAACGGGATTTCTCGTCTATAGACACTTTCAACGTCAAATTTTTCCCTGACGGGAACTAAAATTTCTCATCGACAGGAGTGTGTGGGGGGCGGGGGGAGGGCCGGGAAGTTTTTCTTAACGTCGGGGGACTTTGGGGAGACCTATGCACCGCTGCTACTGATTTTAAAGTGTGTGAGCATTCCTTATCCAACGGTAGAAAACGATAATTATAATTTTGAAGATTTTAGCCTTGAACAACACCCCTCTCCCCTCCCCCAGAGGAGATGAGCACTTCCTTCAAAGGATAAGAACATAAATTTGAGAGGAAATAACTATAAGGTTTTTACTATCCACTCATATCAAGTGTAAAGGCCTGGTGAGAGAGCACACGCGACCCTTTTTTTAAACCAACCAACATCACCATATTTCAATCCCGTCTGTTCTGGACACACAAGCGGGGTCGTAACAGCATGAGGCAGACGAGGGACCCCCTCCAGTGGCGGATTTATGAGGGGAGGGGGACTTGTCAATGTTATTTCACTGATTTGCTTGTCAAAATCAATACCGAGAACCACGCCCACCCGGATCTGGAGAAGTTTTTTTTGTTTTTTGCTGGATCCTGGTTCCGCCACTAGCCTCGTTTGAAATTTTCAAAATTGTGTAGGTTTGTTTCTGAAATATATTAGCCTGCGCGACACCTGTGTCCCAGCGTAGCTTCGTCTTTTTTTATATTCTGGCTACGGCCCTCACAAGACAAGATGAACGAAAGGGAAATGGTTGCAGTCTCACTGACTTAAACTGCGCACGATCGCCAGTGTGCGTGCTTATTTTCGTTTTCTTATGCGTCTGTTTTAACGAACATCTATTTCTCGTACTATCGTCTTTACAGGTAAAGCCATGATGCTAGAGGCTGACGTGAGCTTACGTGGGAAGGGTACCGCGGATCAGGTACCCATAATGGCACCTAACTCAATGTCTGTCAGTGACATTACCCTAGAACAATGGATTGATATGGTCACCAGGTACACAAACAAAGGTATACGCTTCGTCTTGCTTATATAATGAACTGTTTTAGCTTTGTAACATTTGAACTGTTGAAATAACAGACGTTTCAATCAATAATATTAAAATATTATAAGCTTAATATTATTGTAGTGATGCAACCTGCCCCGTCTCCCAAATTCATTTAAACAATTAACACGTTTACGCGCTACTGGGAAATGCGCAGGTAGTTTTCTACTGTTGATTGTTCTACATTAGCTAATATGTTTTTCTAAATAAGCTGTTGAGTTTTCTACATTAGCGGCGCCGTTTGTTTTTACAATAGCTGTTTTTTTTCTACATTAGCGGTTCCGTTACTCGAAATCGTTCATATAACGGATTAGATAAATCAGCTATAGTATATTCACTACGCTACTACAGTTGAACCTCCCGTAAGCGGACACCCTCATGCCCGGGGAAAGTGTCCGCTTACGGGAGGTGTCCGCTTACGAGAATTTCGAATTTCGGCCGATAGAGTTCCAAAGTTGTAAAATTATGTACCGGTATACGTCCTTGTCTCACATTTCAAGGTCTCAGCACAAATGGCCTCCCAAATTTCTAGACATTTTCAGCCATTCAGCATAAAGATGTTGTTATACAAAAAACTGTATTCGTTGTACAAAAAAATCATTACATTTTCCGGAATGTCCGCTTATGAGAGGTACATAAACATACAAAAATATAAATTTTTAATACAAAAAGTATCTGCGTCCGCTTACGGGAGGTGTCCCCTTACGAGATGTACCAAATGCACTAATTAGATAGGAACAGACTGGTCTTCGAATCAGTGTCCGTTATGGGAGGTGTCCGCTTACGAGAGGTTTCCGCACAGGGAGGTTCAACTGCACGTGACAAATGTAGAAAATTCACAAAATGCCCGGTAGTGCTACCATGGCAACTCAGGGGCGGCTGCAGACTTTCGGAAAAGGGAGGGGGTCGGGGTAAGGCGGTAGAAAGTCAAATTACAGTTAACCTCCCTGTGCGGATACCTGTCGTAAGCGCACACCTCCCATAACGAGTTATGTGGCCGAGCGGTTAAGGCAGGAAAACCGTGAGCCATAGCAATAAACAGCAAATTTTGTATAAAATTATCCTTGATTAATTAAAATTGCTAAACACAATATTAGTGAGGTTCGCAAACTTACGAAATACGAAAACGAAAACGGATACGTCACACTCCAATTTTTTAAAGTTTCTAAATGTGTTAAAAAATATATCAGATTTTCTGCCTATGATTTGTTGATGATCGTCGTAAAATATTGACCAACTGTGACAGATATTTAAGTTGTTCTATTCGAATGTTACAAGAATTTATGACGTATCCTTTTTTGTTTTCGTATTTCGTAAATCTGCGAAACCTCGCTATTAGCATTCAAACACCACCTAAACACTTATGAAGCAATTAAACATACATCTGTTCAGTTTTTCTAAAAAATATTTACCAGTTAAACACTTTTGTAAGCGTAATCTCTAAACATGTCTCAATATCACAAATACTCGACGCTGGTATTAGTGTGTATTATAAATAATTGAAATTGATTGGTTATTTCTTTTCTTATTCCAGGAATCATGTTGGATTTCAAAGACGTACAAGCAGTCCAGCCGGCGCTTGACATCCTGCTATTGAAGGAGGCCCAGTTGAGAGTACCACTGTTCTTCCACGCCGACATCATTGCCGGACCTAACGGACAGAACTCTGCCAACCTTATCCAGCCAACAGAGTTTATTGCCATCGTCAACACCTTGTTTCCCAACGCAACTTTCTCTCTTGGGTTTATTTCCCAGACGACTGGAATCAACAGACAGGATCGGTACACCTGGACAATGATCTTTGACATATTGGACGCGAGCTCAACGGTTACAACCCATCCCATTAACTACAACTTCCGAGCATTATGGGCACATAAATCGTGGGAGAAGTTCGTCTGGCTTCTGGGATTGACCAACCGTTACTCCGTGACCATCTGGTCAAAGGCTTCAGATGCTCTCACCAATTTAAAAGGTATTGAGAATCTTCGTAATAATGGTGACAAACAACGAATCTTTTATGACCTAGCACCTCAACACCGATCTAAACTAAAGACCGAATTGCAATTCTCAGTTCCCGCTACAGCTAGACCTAAGGTTTGGGATAGGAATCTCTGGGAAGGTAACACTAGCGCAATAAACGGTGGTTATATATATTTGAGTACAGAGGGCGCCGCTATCGTTGGTGATGGTTACTCTGGATATATCCAAAGTATTGATTATTGGAGAACCTCAAGAGATGGAATGAAGCCTCTGATAGTCAAAGGTCAAATCCAGTTTGTCAATCGCAATGTTCAAAGACCACCAGGTCCTGTCAGTGCCGAAATAATCGTCCGAGCAGCTCCTTTGACAGTGGGTTCTGCCATCGTACCGATCAAGGGAATCAAATGTGAAATTGAAGACAGTGGTCGGATTTATGTTCAAGACCTTATGTCCCATCACGATCCACTAGCTAAGAAACTTCCTCCAGCTAACTGTTACTCTTTCGAGATTCTTGACAACGGTAAGCAGATCACATTCAACGTGAAAGTTGCTATGTGCCGGGATGCTGACTTCCCACCGAGCTTCATGCAAAGTGTGTCTCTTGTCTTCCAAAACGTCACTAATAGTGACGTAGCATTACGAGATTCTCTCATCCAGGTTACAAAATCTGGCGACAACAAGAACATCGTTGTTGAAGATTTCAGCGTAGAGGGTCAAAGAGCCACCAGAAGAGCCAATCGACCGCCTGGTAGTTCAGCAACAGAGAATAGACCCGTCTTCCTTACCACCTTTCTAACTGTAGTATCTTTTATTCTTCTCAAATTATTGTAATAATTATTCAACTGTCTTAAAGATCTTTGCACTGCTGCTTTAGAAGTGTTTCAGATAGCCTACAATATGTTTTTTTAAACGTGTCGATACTTTACCAATGAAATTTTGTACATTGTGGACGAATCCTTTTATGTTGACAATGTTGTTGATGGTAAATCGCTAAGTGTATTGTATTGTGATAGAGATATATAAATAAATAATAATGTAAAAAACTTGTAATCAGAAAATTAGCAATAAAAATTAATTAATAAGTAATTAAAAGTTTCAAGATAAACTGATCGCTTTGCGACTATAGTGTAAATAAGCGGAGTTTGCCGTAAGTGTTCCCTTATTTTTTCCCATACAGTTAAGGCTCAAATTATAGAGGGCAGTTTTTACTAATCTACGCTTAGGCCTGTTAGGTACCCTAACGTTCTGAGCTCTCATCGACTGACTAGTAATATACCTACGATGGAGCCCCCTTTCCACATCAGGTTTTACCGTATTATACGTAATGTTTCAATACTAGTGAACCCAAAGATATGAAATAGGGCATAGCCTACCAACATTTCTGTGTGAATTAAATCTAGTGTACCAATTTCTGAACGAATAACCATATTATATTGGTGGGTCTACCAGGAAAAGTTTTCAATTTTGTTTTTGTTATCTTTTCGCAATTTTATTAGTTTGTTTTAAATGTGTATAATTATTGACAAAATTAAGTACATCTAGACTAGCCAAGTTTATAATCGAATATAAAGAGAGTTCAGATGTGCAAGAATTCCTCCATCCCGGTGAGCAAAAGCAATCGTCTTGGTTAATATGTTTATATGTTATGTATATGATATCTACTGTGTTTATGTATCTGCTCCAAAAGATTTCCAAAAGCCCGAATAAAATTCAGTAGAATTGCAAAAT
>JAOTQE010103008.1:7500-13767 GCA_025631205.1 Nesometra sesokonis
TACTGAGATATTTCGAATGTTAAAAATGGGTGGCACCGTTTTATTGAAGCTTTCTTTAGCTATTGCAATTCTACGTTTTATTTCTGTATGCAATTCCGTCTGATAACCGAGATACTTAAATTTCTGAATTTGCTTTATTTTTTCCTCCACATTTCAAATTACATGTGAATTTTTCATTAGGCCTTTCAAACTATTAACAAGACAACAGAAATAAAATTGTTTACAACTCACAAACACAAGCATCACTCGCAATGCATATTATTCATTATTGATAAAAATTTATAAATTTTTGTTCGATAGCGCCCTCTTTTTAGTTGACTCTTTATAGAGGCAAAATTGATTGTTTACGAATAGGAAGCGAAGATGGCTGGCGAAAGGTAAGTTTAGTTTCCCGATTAGCTTACTGGTTTCTCCCCAGCAGTGGCTTAGAATCACTTGTGGATATACTGCGGTCGGATTTAATCGGTTTCTTTTTTCGTTACTTCACAGCGAGAGAAACAACCAGTCTCCGCTGAAGAGTTTAGCCAGCTTCCGAAGTGAGATAATGGATATGCAACTTCACGACCCTGGCGAAGGAGCAACAACGTAAGTGCATTCGTTAAGTACGGGAACTGACCCTTCCTCAGTACTTTGTGAAGGTGATGGTGGTTAGGTAGGGCCTAGAGGCTTACTATTAACTGCAACTAATATTTAAGCATGGTAAAGTTCGGTGTTTATGCACCACGCATATTTAAACCTAAGATTAGGTTAGATTTTGTTAAGAAGTAACTTTTATGTGTGGGTGGAGGGAGGGAGGGTGGGGGTGTAATCATAACCCCTTATTTTTTTTAGATGTATTAAATAATTACTTAGCCTATATGCAGGACTAGCATATGCTTACTAGCAAACAAAGTGATTTGACTTAAAAAATAAAGAAGAATACAGGGTTTTGAGAATTTACAAAGATTGAGCCCCATTGTTGATTTATAAAAATCTTGCCAAACACTTTTTCTTGAAATATTGTACTAGTTTTGAATAATTTATTGACATTGAATAGAGATTAACACATATATTTTCCTATATTATTATTTTGCACACTTTTAAGGTTAAAAATAAAGAAAATAATTGGCAATCTGGCTGCCTTTTAGCATCTGTTTTTCCCAAGTAATTAAGTTTCTCAAGTTCATATATTCTGCTGTTTTAACTTAAAATTTTAATTGAACAACTTTTAGGATATTTTCCATGTGAACTCGCATTTTTAAGCACCCTTCAGCCAGGTCCCTTTAGCCTGATTACATTGACTGCCATTGGTACCTCGTTCCACCTTCCACGATCTCGCAACATTTTTTTCAGACCTATTAGCCTGGATGCACTGCAGACATTGGTACACCGTTGTGCCTTCCACGATCTTCATACATTATTTGCAAAGCCAATAGCCTGGATACATTCCCGACATTTGTATGTTGTTATGCCTTCCACGATCTCCCTACATTATTTGTAAACCTCTTGAGGTATAGATGCGTTCCCGACATTGGTACATCGTTTGGCCTTCCACGATCTCCTTTCAATTCACTTAACCTTGAAATTACCAACAGTAAACTGTTCATTTTTATTTTCTGTTTTTAATCAGCATTAGATCAATACAATGAATTAAAAAAAACTTGGTGGAAATTAAATTATTTTCATGTAAAGCAAATGTTGAAAAATCATTTACTGTTTTAATTGCTGTGCTATTAAGGTTTTGCTGTGCTAAAAAAATGCCTCATTAATGCCATTGCATAAACATGCTGTTAGAAAGCATGGTTATTGCAAATTAATTTGTTTAAACAATTGCTTCCTATGAAAAATGTATTATCACTTAAAATTGACAACAAGTTTGAAAATTCATTTAAAAATAGCTTGCTCATGTTGAAGAAATTTTGGTTATGACCTTGAGCATGTAGGAGTTTATTTAGAAAACATTGACATCTTGGTTTAAGGGAAGATCCTGAGTTATGAGTTAGGGGACTAAATTTGACGTCAATTAGGGCAAGGCATGGCAAAACCACCAAGTTGTCGCACAGGAATTTATTGAGTAGTAGGCAAAAAGAAAACAACAGGAAATTTGTATCTATTTTGCCAGAATCGTCATATCTTAAGCTGATCATTTTTATAATAATAATTAATTTTCTATTTCACCAAGTCCTCTCCCAATTGCCTGCTTAATAGCAGCATGGCTATGTTATTATACACTTAAATAATTTATTAGGCCTCGCTAGAACTATCAAGTGAACTTCTATACCTTAAAATGCCGAGAGCAGAAATTTGTTATTATGATGGTTAGGCCTATGCTAGCACATGTATCCCTCAGTGAAATTAACCGAGTCAAAAAATCCAAGTGCAAATGACGGTAAGATTTACCCTTGCAATTGCTGATAAAATTTCATCGGTTTTCATGGATACAATTATGTGAAAGTTCTTTGAGTAAAACCAAAGATATGCTTACTTGTAAACGTTTCGTTGACTCTCAGTCAACATCATCAGTAAGATACGCAAAACGAAGAATACTATGAATCGAGACGAGGGGGTATATCAATTATCCAATAACAGTCTTCTTGAAAAGAGTGAAAGTTCAACCAATAGTAGCGGCCGGCAAAAAACACCAGGAGGAAGAAAGAAATCGGAAAACCAGACACAATCGTACTGACGATGTTGACTGAGAGTCAATGAAATGTTTACAAGTAGGCATATTTTGGGTTTTACTTCAAAGAGCTTTCACATATAATTACCCTTGCAATGCTAACCATGATCATGGTTAAACTTTCCCAAATTTTAATTGTGCGCGAATGAAGCTTATACAAATGGACAAAAAATCGCCAGTTTAACCCATGCACTACTACTTTAAACTTACACACACGACCAGGTATCGGGATTGAGGGTGCTTAACCCAACTCGAGTTTGACATTGAAAAAAAAATTGCCTTTGAATTCCTATTAATTGGGGCTATATTGGTTCATGAATGGGGGTTTTCAGGGTCACAATATTCACTTTACCATATATACATGCTGTTTTTATTCCTTTAGACCTCTAAAGGGAAGTACAGTACCCAGTGTGACAACCATAGCAACAAAATAAAAGTCAGTCTATCTTGTTTTGTTAGTTGAAGTGAATTTCAGGGAACTCTCCCCCCTAAGTTACCACTGGGGGAATGCGTCCCCCCCATCTTCCGCCGCCCATGTATTCATTAGTATGGGTTTTTTTTGTCAAAAACATTTGATAGCCAAGAATGGTGAGCATAAGCTATTGATGATATTAAGCTATCCCCACTGGACACTGGAAAGTTATATTAATACTAGGTCTATAGAACTGTTTAGTATTCCAATAGAATATTGTGCAAATTACTTTATTGCAATATACTTATAATTAATTCATTATTCATCAACTATGCAATGGAAATAGTTTCCATTTTAAAGAGCAACGAGAGATAAAAATCAATGGTTTCATCAGAAGAACAGGAAACGGCACTGTGTTATGAATGACATATGGCCAGTATGCAAGATGATAAAATAATAATTGAATATCTAAAGTAAGAAAAGCTTCTATAAATGGAATAAAATAAATATAATAAATTGTAATCATTGAAATTAAAATGAATACATTTTTAATCATTTATGTGTATTTTCTTTTAGTATATTATGTATGTTGATAAACAAGTACTTTGTTTCCCTCCCTGTTTAAAAATTTTAAAGTGAGAAGGAGAATTAAAAAAATGTTTTACAAAAAAATAATATTTACCTTGCAAAACAGTTACTCTTGAAGCAAAATGAAGGTGGTTTAGTAGTGTACTTATCCTCCACACTAAGCTAATTTTTGAATAATATTTTAATTTTTTTAACTTAACTTCGAGGACGAGCTTTTTCTATAAGGACGATGATAAAGAGCCAAGTTTTTTTCGCCCAATCAATCTATACCTCAGAAACTCAATGCAACGTTAGTTTCTAATGATACAAAATTAAACATAAAAAGTTTAAAATCTGCCTTGAACAATTTGTAATTTGAATTTCAATGTACCGTAATTGTTTTAAAGAACATTCCTCTATTTACATCTGAATTTTTATTCCCAGACTAAAAATTAAAACCACTTGGATAATATTGATATTTTAAAATTTTGATTATTATTCTAAGATATTTCATAGGTTTATATGTAATTTCAGTAAAATGCTTTAAAAGGAAAGTTTTGATCCATTTAGGAAACACCTTATCTCAGTTTCATTTTTAATGGAGATTGTTGGAAACCGCACTGCCAGGCTGCACTGCACGGCTAGGCCACAAATAAACCATCGTTATCTTTATTCCCTAGATCTCGCCCCTCTTGTATTGTCCTTTTATGCTTGCAGTTTCTTCTATTTGACAGTTCATGTCGTAGATTAATTAGCTAGACAGATTCAAAATGTTTTAACTGTTTATTCATAATGACAAATTTTCACCTCAAATTTATTTTTCTAGTTGAAAAATAAAGTTCAAAAGTTTAGTTTATACTCCTTTGAATTAAACTTGATTATTTATAAAAATGAATTCTAAAAATAATAATTCTTTAATGTTATATTATTGATAGTAGTAGGTTACAGATTTATAATTTAAACAATTTCTATCTTTTATATAAGTTTTTCATGTGGGAAAGCCAAGCCAAAGGGATAAATCAAAAAATGAAAATTTATTTATATATAAATTATAAAATAAAACTACACATTAGTGTCTTTAACTTGCAACAAATTTAAGTTTTACACAATGTTATGAACAATCAAAGTTTTCAACAATAGAATGTAAGTTTTATGAAAACTGCATTCGAATTGCTTATCAGTTTACTGTGATTAACAGGGTAATTTTAAATTGCATTTTTTATCATTTTATTATAGTATGATAGTTGAATGTTTAAACTAGGTTTTTGAAATTAATATAAATAAAAAAATCAACTTTGCATATGTGGCAGTGGTTGACCCTACCACATATGTTTGCAACATTCCGGATTCTATTAATAAATAAGCATTGTGATTGATACAGTAGATAAAACATGCAAAATATAACATCCAACTTGAATATGAAAAAAAAAAACCAAAATAGGCGAGTGCCAAGGAATAATAAATGCGATATCGCTATCATCCAAAAAAGGAAGTGCTATTCTACTTACATGAAAAATTACATACTGCAAATAAATAAATGTTATAAGTAATTTATAATTTTATTAAATTACAAGTTTATTATTATATAAATTTAGTTATCTCAAAATTGCAAAATAATTTATAGATTTATGTTTAAACACATAATAGCAACAAGCATGTTTCGTACACATTAGCCTAATTATGGTCTTAATTACCAAGTATCCAATAAGGCTTCAATCCAAATTAATCAAAATAGGCAATTTTAAAATATAAATATAGAATTTAAAATTGTGAATATTTTTATATTTGTATACAGTTGAACCTCCCTGTGCGGACACCTCTCGTAAGCGGACACCTCCCATAACGGACATTAATTCAAAGTCCCATTTGTTCTTCCTATTTAGACTTTTTGCATGTTAAATTAACTCCCATAAGCAAATCCCGGAAAATTTAGTGATTTTTCTGTACAACAAATACAATTTTCTGTACGAAATCATCCTTACACTGTAATGGTTGAGTATGATATTACTGAACCAATCTTAAAAATGATAAACAATATTTAATAAAATATAGAATGCTGTGTCTAAAAATTTGTGTTGAGAAGGCCGTGAAATGTGAGACATATACATTAGTTTAAAACTTTGGCCCTCAATCAACCGAAGTTCTTGTAAGCAGACACCTACCGTAAGCGGACACTTTTCTCGGACCCAAGGTTATCCGCTTACGGGAGGTTCAACTGTATTCTGTTAAAAAAATGTAGCAATAAATAAATTGAATTTATCATTTTTAAGAAATAAGCTAGATGAATTTAAAAGTAACTTTTGTAAAACTTATCCATTCAAATTAATACATTGATTTGTATATTTTATTTATTTTATTTTTATTTTATTCATTTTGGCAATAATATTATTATATTATAAACTAGCAAATTATTTAATCCATTTTACACAGTGTAATTCAAAAACCCATCAATCAAGTAAATTTAAATTCAAACACTTGTGTTCAGTCATATCCAAGCCTTTCCTGGGGGATCTGGTAATTCCCATGGGATAGATAATGCTCGTTGTCCTTAACCTAGTCTTGGTTCAAGACGGTGATTCGGTTTAATTCGTGAAAAACGATTAAAAGGCACCCATTGCGTTCCATAGCA
>JAOTQE010103019.1:0-13765 GCA_025631205.1 Nesometra sesokonis
TACGAACGGTCGTTGGGTTAGCCCCGAAGGTATCAAAAGTTTAAATGGTTATTTTAATCTACGTACGAACACAGCCTTAGTCTGTTTTTGGTTCGCTGGTTTTATTTGTTGCCTTGTATGGTGCCAAGTTTATTGTTAACCTTGTGTGTATCCTGTGTGTTTCATCATTGTGTCTGTTTTTGTTCTTACTTTTTCATATTAGTTTTTTAAATCTTCAGCTGACATAAATGTATAGTCCACTGTATTTCGTGGTGGCGTCTGCTTCATAAGTATTCTGCAAATCATAAGAAATGCATTAAGTTATCCCAAATTCATATTACAGGAATTAAGGGCAAATACCTACAAAAAGCCTACAAAACAAATTCTGAGTAGCCTGACGCACATTCTAAAAATGCTGTGCTTGGACAACACAATAATTGGACCTGATTTTAAATTCTTATACACTAGGACAACATAGAATTTCTATTGATGTGATCTCATTTATTCATACTGTAAACAGAGAAAATCAAGTTAAGATACGGTAATAAGTTGAGTTTGTAAGTATCAGTAAGTATTCTAGGGTAGGAATATAGTAGCCAATAGAGGAGTATAGTTATAAAGACTGTCTTAATTACATTTGTCCAAGTGGTAAAGGGAGATACATTTACGCATGGAGCTGGCATGTTGGCTAGAATGCTCCCTAACTACAGTGGATACATGTATCCAGCAGCAACGATCTTCAATTTTCCAACTATGACACTAAGTTTGTGTTGAGGACCTCACGTTTTATGATGTTTGTATCTAGTGATACTATTTTAATATTATTTTAAATTATTGTCCCCTCCGAATGAGTTCAAGTTCATGTATGTGTTTGTCTCAGGACTGTTTAGTGTGTCTCTGTCTGTATGTGTGTATTCTCGATTTGTTTATCTTATGTAATATGTATTTTATTTTAGTTTCATTTTCTATAATCCATCATTGTTGGTTTCAAACAATCTTTATCTTTATCACTTTCTAAGAAACTTAGTATGTAATTGACAACCAAAATAATTACTGAACATAAGATTTAACAATTTAAGATACTGACTTGTATAACAATTAGAGCAACTTGTATCTCTATTATTCTACGCAAACGCTAGCCGTTCGTCGAGTCGCCAATTGCTACTGGAATTCTCATTTGGCGCAAATAAAAATGTCCTCCTTCGCCAAATTGGCGAAAACGAAAATCTCCAAAAATGGATTAGATTTGGTCAACCTTTCGTCTGGGTTGCAGCCAGGCTAGGCTATCGATCTACATAACCATCGTGATCCATCGCCAGACAACATAAATCACGATACGGACGATAGGCCTACTCTGTGTAGCATCCTCCCTGACAGGGTATTTCCAACTATATCACACGTTTTTTTCTGTACAGTGGTAACTCGATCGAGCCTGCATAGAGCATGCGCGAGCGGCCTGTCACGTGGTATAATCTCGTCAAATTCTTTAAAATTATACGCTTTTAATTAAACATAAACTCTACTCTAAATGGGTCATTCCACCTCAAATCAACCAATGACTTCCATCATCACATCATAGATTTTTTCTAATTTCGCATACGCATAGCCCCTTATGTAAAGACCACAATTCTAAAATTTCAGCTCAATCGGACAACTGGTTTGCGAGAGATTGGTATCTAAATTTTTCATGTTTTTGGAGGAATCGCGATGACCTTGAATATTTGGGCAGCCATATTTCCCGTACATTTTTCTCAAATTAACAAATGAGGTATCATTGGAAAGGAAATCACAAATGGAATCTAATTGAGAAGTCATAAAGCAACAACATTTTTAGACGGTTTCAGCATGGTCAAACTATTAAAGGCACTCAAAAGTTTCAAAGCTTTACACCTGCTTCACTATATGAGGCATGTCATGGAAAAACCACCAAGTTGTCGCAAAATTACAAAAACGGAGTTAATATTGAAACCATACACACTTGTTTTAAGCTTTAAAATGTAAGGGTAAATATCAAAATCAGACATCTATAAACAAAGTTATGAAACAAAATAGACAACAAATTTCTTTGCATTTGTTTATATTTCCTGTTGTTTATTTGCTTATTTCTCAATAATATCATGTGCAACAACTTGGTGGTTTGCCATGCCTTATGCCCATATGTACAATAGATGTTTCTCATCTCAGTATACAACCTATTCCAGATGCTTCTGTTTGTACCAGTGGTGTAAGTAATAAAATGAACCCAATGGTGCAAAAATTTGTCAGTGTAAGATACAATAGAACAATGGATTGGGCTTATTACTGATAAATCAGAGGAATTTTGAGACTTTCATGTTAATTTTATGAACCCTCACTTTCCAGCAAATGCATATTGTTGGCCAACCAAGAAAAAAAAAGTTGGATAGAAGAAATGGATATTTTCTATGTTCTAGATGATGTACCAATTTAAAATTTTCTTCCTCGAGAAATTATTACATAAAATTCCAAAGACAATGAGTTAATTTCTAATTTTTTAATACAGTAATTGGTGGTTACTGTTGAAGGTGTTAAAGTTCAAAATAGATTTTCTTTAATATATGGAAAAATACCCCTCCAGTTTTTTGACAGTGACCCTGAAAAAGTGGTCCATGTCCTTCAATTCAAGGTCAAAATATTTTGTATAGATGCTTCAGCAGCTGTCTTATGTGTGGGACTACTGACTGCAAGACCATTTCGCTAATTTGTAAACATATTTTGAATTAGACACCATTTTTAGGCCTAGCAACTGTCCGTGATCTGTTTCTCTCTGCCAGGCTAGGCCTAGGCATGTTGAGGCTAGGCCTTAGGCATGTTCAATAGCGAAATATGGCGGCCGATATGTTGATGGATTTTGAGGGACCTTTAACCACAGTTTATTTAATGAATATAAAGTATAATCGTAACATACAATAACATATACATGTAATATGTATTCGCCGACGAATTTGACAATTTTTATGAGTTTTCATCGTATTTAAAATTTGGCTAAAGATTTTGTTATTTGGCAAAAAAAAATCTGTCATCTTTTCGCCAGTCTGGCGAAGGAAAATTGATCCGGTGGTGTGGTATATGAGCCTCATTTTTCATTGGGGTCTAATTCAATAGGCCACCTATAGCCTACTGTAGTCCAACCGTTTGGATTTGACAAGCACAAAAAAGTTACGCATTCTGACAAACATTGACACCAGTGGCCATTTTTATTTGTATCTTCATGTATTACTGAGAATAAAAGGCACCAAGGCCAAAATGGCGTTAATGATTTTCAATTTTTTAAGGCACCACTTAGGCCAATTTGGAGGGCACCAGAGGCAAGTGGCCTTGGTTAAATTTGAGTTTTTTGAGGTTCGGTAGCCCTGTTAAGGATGGCTCTATAATTCGGAGGTTGCTACAGTATCACTTGAAAACCCTGTATCTATCATGTGTGGTTCCCTAGTGACTGGTCCATCCATACCTAGATTCTGCCCTGACACATGGGACGTTCAGGATATGATCAGGTCTTGGAATGTGTGACTTGATATCCATGGTGCTCAAATTCTCATGACAGTAAAGACACATTATAAATACAGATTATAATTAGTGCGCTTAAAAAATTACCCAAAAACTGGGATAATGGAGCACGCACCGGCTGCAAAACTATCATAGTACCATTCACTTGTATTGTAAAACTGTACTATATAATATTACCATTGACTTAGAACTTGACTGGCTCCTAACTATGTGTAGTACAACGAACAGGAAATCACTTAATCTTATTGATTGGCACTGAATGCCTACAGTACTCTAGATTATACTCCTGATGTTAGGTTGTTAAGTCACTACTAAGGCAATTGTCTGAATTCATTACTATGGTATGCCTGTACCGGACAACCATATTGTTTATGAATGTAGTTGTGTAGACATGTGCGTATGGAAAATTGTTTGTTAGTTAATAGGTATATCTCTATTTTGATATATCTCTGTCTATTAGCAAAACCATTTGGAAACAAGTAGCATTTGAATTTGATGTTTTCAATATGGTCATCAAAACAAATCCAAAACTGACATTTTTTTAAATGATATGCTAGACCATACGTTATATTAGTGATAAAGCTAAATATTACAATTGTTTCTGTAGGGTTCCTCAAAAAAAAGAATGTATGATTTATGAGATACAAAGGAGTATGACTTACAAGGATAGATTTACTACTAGCCAAACATTTGAAACACAGATTATCAGATTGTCTTACATACTAGCGGTAATTCTTTTAAACAAAGTGAATATAATAGACACTTACACATTCAGGAAATGAATTGGTCTGTTGAAAGACAATACTAGTGCAATTTATTTTTTCATGTGCTTCTATCATTCTGTAAGTAAACTGTTCCTTAGAGGCCATCTACATATTAAGCTTGATTCTGACTAAATATCCTTATCTTAATGATAATTATGATGTTTTTGTCTTTTTATATTATTTTTAATGTTGTTAATTGTGGCAGATAGAAAAAGGACTATACAATGTCAATAACAATTAGAAGTGTGGATCCAAATCATCTTCGATTATAAAAGTCATCACAGCTTGCATCTCAGCAATTTTCTATAGTTTTCCAATTTTCTCTCATTTTCATCCAAGGTTTGCCAATTCCTTAATGTTACCAAATATCAAGTTTAAGTCTAAAAACAAACTATCATTGTCGTCCATTATAAACAAAAAAATACATACATTAACAATAGTATAAAGATAATTAATAAAATGACTTAATATTCAACTAAAAATGGAAGTATGCAAAAACTCTGGTCTTGTATAGGGCAAGCCTGAAAGAAAAAGACTGAAAAAAAAAAAACAAATATCACAGGGACAGCACTATACATAAAGCTAAGTCCAGACTATCAAATTACAAAAAAAAAATTGATCAAATTATGTGATATAGTTTGATCAAATATTTTGATTTCAGTTAACAAAATATGATGCTTAGGGTAGGCCTAGACTAGGCCTAGAAAAAGGATGCATTTTCTGCTAACCGCTAGGCCTAAGCCTCTCAGACAGGCCTTATACCCTTTGGCTAGGCCTAACTAAGCCTCAGGCCTAGATTAGCCTAAAATGAGAGGCCTAGGCTAGGAAGGAGGCCCTGGTCTAGGCTAAGTCTAGCCTTAGCTCTGACTGAACAAGGTATCTAGGCAGCCTAGGCCTTGCTACTAGGTACCTAGGCCAGGCTAGTAGTAGCAGTAGTAGGCTAGGCCTGGCCTCATCAGGCCCAACTTACCATTTAATTAAGGAAAAAATTTATTTCTAACCACTCGAATAGCTTCTTTTCGTTCATTTCTTTTATGATATGCTACTGAAATTATAGACTACTGTTCATTCTCTACCAGAGAAAAACGTCGGGAAAACATTTTTCATCTCACTGTGCAAAGTTGCTGTATATTTTGGTAAAAAAATATCTGTTTGTCATAAAAATAGTGTATGTTGATTGGCCAATTTTCTGAATTTGACAGACTACATCAAAAGAAGTTGTACAACTTTTTTTGACCAAATTTTAAGAAGTTTGAAATGACGTCATCTTGCTTTATTTGGGCACATCACATTGTTTTTGTCAAACTAATTTGATAGTCTGGACTGAGCTTTAAACAGAATGAGTGACAAAACATATTGATAAGATAATAAAACAGGATAGTGGGTTCGGACCAAGGGGAAAAATAAAAAAGAAATAATGGTGGTGATACAATGAGATAAGAATGTTGCATTGTTTTGTTTTGTAAAATTCTGACATTAAATGGGATTTTCTCTCAAAATTCCAAAATTTGAAAAGACAAATTTTTTGGTCTGGATTTCTAAAATTAGGTTTTCCTAAACATACTAGCAGGGTTGGGAAATCACAGGTTGCCCTAAACATACTAGCAGGGTTGGGAAATCACAGTTGGCCAACGTTGGTACCAATTTATACTCTAGTAAGAACAGAAAATATGGACAAAGTATAGCTTTTCTCTTAACTTTCACATCCATCCTTTTTCTATACCACCAGTGCAGATGTAGGCTGATGTGGGACATGTCTCCTCCCATATTTTTTTATGAAATCCCAAATTTATAGAGAGTGTATTTAAATAAAAATATATTCCTAGATGCTCTGTATGGACATCTAGAGAGTTATTATTTTCATTTTTTTTTTTATGGGAGAGAATTTCTCCCACTCTCAAACCCACCCATGGTTCATTCTTTCTGTGTCCCAACCTTCTACTTTCCATAGTGGGTCTGTGCCACTGTTCTATACACTTGTTTTTATAAAACACAGACATTCTTTTGTAATTTATCGTATAGGTTGAAACCATTACCCATTACTTTAATTTTTATCTGTGCTTGCATGGAAATTGCACTTCTACAAAGCAGTGTACAAATTGAGGGAGCATTGTAGTAAATAAACTTGAAAGGGGTTTAGGAATCAGAAATGCATAATTTATGAGTGAATGTTTATTCATGAAGGACCCTTATCTGGTGGTTTTGTATGAGTAGGGTGCCAAATGTTTAACAATGACAAGCAACATGCTAAACTCATTGTCTACAACGATCAACAATAACAATAATCTGAATATAAAATTGATTAAATCTTTTCATAAAATAAAACAAGGGTAAACATTTTTAAGATCATTTCTATTTTGTTTTACATCTTACAGATGCCACAAGGTCACAATCCCAATATGATGGACACAGGACAGGTATGAACATTTTATATGAATTTTGCATGATAATAATAAAAATCGGTAATACTTAATACAATTGCTAGCACGTGCAGCATTTTCTTCTTAACTGTACCATTTGACATTATTATAAGTAATCAAGTGGTATGGTAGTGATGCTGGATTACAGATGTGTGCTAATGATAGCATTGATGTTTGAAATGATGGTGAGGGCTTTTGGTAAACAATTTGAAAGTAAAGTTATGTTCAAAGTGATATTGCTAACAGAAAAATTAAACAAAAGCTTTTGTTTTGCCAATATAAAAGTCATAAACTGAGGTCTTGGGTTCCAATCGTTGGTTGTTAAGAGAGTTGGCTTTAAATCATGAAAAAACATAGTCATCAGGCACCAAATGTTTCCCATAGGTGGATTGTCATACCCGTACTGTTTCCCACGTCGTTTTCAGGGGCACATTATTATTTGCTTTCCTGGTTTCAGTCACATTAGCAATGTTTCTAACTTCAAAAACGTTGTATATGCATAATGGACAATTCCTGATAGATTCATTGTAGGCCTTCCCCATCACTGCTCCAATTGTCTGCCCAACATTTATATTGTTCGTCATTATCTAATATCTCTATCATCATTGCAATTCAATGTTAGGTCTATAATACTATCGTACTTTATTGAACTCCATTAAACACTTAAAATATAAAATACAGACTTGCAGCAAGTCTACATTTAGGTGAGCAAGTAAAAGTTGTTTTTTGGTAACAAAATCTTAGAAATAGTGTGCCTGGTGCAAACAGATAATTTATTAAAAATATTGTGAGCTTTCAATAGTTTAACAGATCAAGTTCTTAACAGTTTTACAAGTCTTTCCACCGAACTTAATTTTTTTCAGCTAAACAAGTACGACTTAATGTTAAATACAGTTCCAAATAATAACATGAATCATTACGTCACGGAAACAGAAGTGAGTTTAAAAGGAAGGGTGTCATATAAATATTGTGAACTCTTACATCCTTAATCATCGTCCTCAATTATAAAATAAAAAGGAAAATGTTGGAACAATATGTGATTTACTTTCATCACTTACAACATAGGCATGGCTGAATGGGCAAGTCTACTTGCAAAGGCTAGCTGAGCCTTGCAACCGTGCATCATGAAGTTGCACAAGTTTGAGTATGTTCTGAATCTTACAAATTTGTAACACTTTAAATGCTTTAGTCACATAACTCCAATGGACTACATTTTCAGGCTGAGGGTTGAATTTCAATCGTACTTGAACTGGGCCTTAGAAATATTGTTTTTTTAATATGTTTAGCATCCACCCTTACATTATTGTAACCACATCCCTGAATACAGCACTTTAAATTGTGTGTTGGGAAGTGGAGAGGGGGTGTATATAAGTCAATAAGACCTTAATTGGACCTACTACTTACAACATTATGTAATTAAGCAAAAATAGGATATCACCTGTATTCTAACAATAGTTTTGAAGCATACTAGTTACTGGTAATCATATGATGTAATCAAACCCTAGATGTACTTGTTTACCAGCTAGATTTCGAACTCCCACACAAGTACAGTTCCATGTAAGCGCCTACTGTTCCGGAATCCAAGCCATCAAATCATGTTACTAATCATAACACTGTTGCTATGTCAAAATTACACCTCCAATCTTTCATAGAAGTTTCAAATTTATCAATAAATGAAAGTAAATTTAATCCAAATATAAAGACATTAACAACATAAAATAAATGTTACATATGTAAATAATTTTTATGAGAAAAGAATGTTAAAAATACAATAATTGTAAAACAATTATTATTATTTAACTTACATGTTTGAGACGAAAGCTGACGAAATCAAAATTGTAGGCGCCTACATGGGACTGCAATTCTACAGTGTTAAGTTAACCATCTAGCCCTAAATAATAAATCTATATATCAAACCCATGTAACAGCATATCACCTAAATATTTTAAAATATTTAATTTTGTGGACATAATTTTAATTTATTATTTTATGATTATTATCAAACACAAGCATTGAAGCTTTACCCTTGACTAGCCCCAAACTTGACAATTGAGTATTCACTAATGGCAAGGGGTTATCGCATGATAGATCCACGAGGAAGTTATGGAAATCAGTAGCTCTTTCATAGAGTGTTACAATTAAAACCATTTCCCTTCAATCGTATTTATATCGGGCGCTCATGATCCCAGAAGGCATCAATAAGTATTACACTGATTCATGCTGATACCCTAGTGATACAAATCTAGTGCAGGGAAACACTACATGATCGCCATCCTAACTTGATGTAATATACAAAGATTCAATAAAAATTGTAGTTGAGTGGTTGATCCAAGGGGGTTTCACTCCAATGCGTAGCCCCAAATTGGCTTTAAAAGTGGTATGATGGATTTTTTTGAAAAAATCTGGGAGTGCTTATCCAAATTTGAGAGGGAACTTATTCAAACAGGTTGCTTAAGGCAATTTGCAGTTTAGGACAGGCAATTATTCATATGGGAGGCTTCATGGGAATACCATACTGCTCTGTCAAGCTGATGAACTTCATTCAATTCCCGGCAAGTAATACCCGATTCACACGTACAAAAATCTTTACCAAATGTAACAAAATGTAACCAGGATATCTCTCGAGTTTTTCCTACCGAGATATCAACGCATTCACACGCATAAGTAAGTAATGTCTAGTAATGCGAAGGTCATTTTAAAAAAACCCATTAGATAAATGTATTAACGGCAAATGCGTACTTCTTGTGGTACTAATTTTATAAATTTTCCTAGGCCTAGAGCCTAGGCACATTCGTTCATGAGCTTGGCGAGCTGGAGTTGGTTAATGCGGACTTCTAATCGTCTTTTTTGCAGTACTACTAACCATCATGGTAAACATTCGAAGCAATCAGCAGCATATTTAGAAACCTCCGTTGTTTCCGACGGTTTTAATAATTCTAGAGAGGGAATTTTTAACATCATGCCGGCGTTCATTTATATGCCTTCTCCTATTTCCACTCATAATTAGCGTTGATAGAAAAGATTCGTCCATATTACGATCCCGGTGTAACAACGAAACCCCGCGAAAGACCATTGTATTTTAATCGAGCAGCATTACTGCACATGCACAGAGGCATCAGGTAATATCTCAGAATATCTCTTAGTCTTTACCAGCCTCTGCGAGGCTGGTAAAGATTCCAAGATATTCCGAGATTTTCCCAGATTTTCCGAGATTTTAACAGGATGTTGCATTCACACGCGTTATAAAATGTAACAGTTTGTTACATTTTGTTACATTTGGTAAGATTTGTGTGCGTGTGAATAAGTCTCTTGAATCAAAGTAAATTTAAATGGTGCAGACATACCAAGACGTCAAAGGAGTGACTGGCCATGCTACCACAATACTAAGACTTAGTATGAGCTCCTAAAAGGTCATTCTCCTATTTCCGGTCTTGATATGAGAAAATAAATCAGTTTCTAGATGTGAAACTAATGTAATGAAAATGATAAAATACTGCAACGAAAACATTACATAACAAATTCTATATTATAAAGTTGCATACAAGCATTCTGATTTGCAGTTAGATATAAATTAATAAACAAAACGTTGCACATCTCATTTTTATTCCGAAAGTGCAACCAAAAATATGATTTGAGTATTAGATGGAATGATGAGATAGTCAGTGGTATTTTCAAGGTAATAGGAAGCCATACATTTGAAATATTTCCGACATACTTCCACATTGCTCTCGGAAGACCTCTATTGTAAAGTGTTCAAAATTAATTTACTAATTTATCCATGGTTGAGTTCTACTTTAATAGTGAATGTACCAAATATAGTGTAATTGTTTGCAACTCTAAAACCATAATCCTGGGTTCGATTTCTTCCAAAATTAAAATAGGTTTATTACAATTCTAACCATCAGTAATCAATGTGTCCCAGGCCACGGTATAGGTTGGCTTGTCTTAGACTTAGATTTGCTCTCAGCGTTGAGATTCATTCTTTAAATACAGCTTCCGAGTCTCCAGGATTAGCCTGGAGTCTCCAGAAATTTTGATTTTTTCCAGGAATTTGAATTTTAAGAAAGTGTCTCAGATTATTATTTTCTTATAATGATTTCCATGTAAAATATTGATTAAAACATTTCTTTTATCCTTTGATATATTCAAGCATTTTATAAACACAAAAATAACAATAACATTGAAATTGCTGTATATTAAAGAAATTAATGATAATAACAGCCCAAAAAGTAAACTTGGTTGAAAAAAAATCAGCCAAAATGTGTGCGCTAGCCCATTAACAATAGTTAATAGATAATAGATAATTTCAAAAATTACAAAATGCAACTTTTTAACATAATAAAACAGGAATACACATCACCAGAACGGATAATACAGAAAAACACCAACAGGAACGTAATATAAAAAGAAGGAAAAAAAAACACAACACACAGGGATGTCACCAACTTTTTTGAGTGCCGCACGGCAAACAGCGCCCCCTTTTTCGTGAACTGTGACCCACCCATATGCACACAATGACTCATGCTGTTCAACCTTGCACTGAAAAATAAAGGAGGACAGTTATTTCATTACATTACAAAACGTGACCATAGAACAAAAGCTGTAATCTTTTGTTTTAGTAATAAGGCTGGGATTTCTATTGTTTTCAACATATCAGTCACATATTTTATTGAAATTGACAATTGTTAAGAGTAGAAATAATAGTGGTGGTCACTAGCCTAGAAATGCTTAGGCTAGCGACGTCCAGCGTGGTGACATCCCTGAACACATGAAGGCACTGGCCAATCTAGACAGATTTGCGGGAGGGGGACCCCTCAAATTGAAAATGGTGAACATGGCCTCCTCGATCGGAACACAACCTCTCCCCCCTCCCATCCCAATTTCAGTGGCATATCCAGGGGTAGTGCTCAGGGTGCTCGAGCACCCTCTTCGGAGGCAAAAAATAATAAAATCAGGATACATAATGTGAAAATCTTTTTCAGAGGAAAACGACTATACTCTGAGGTAAAAAGCACCACAAAATTATAAATCGCACTATAAAGAACATGCCAATGGGCTGACAATAGGGGAAAATATGCTTTGTTTTGCTTGTTAAAATCAAACCTAGGTTTGAGCACCCTCTTCGCCAATTCCTGGATACACCCTGCCTTTAGCTGAATCCTGGATCTTCCCCTGATGACTTATTAAAATATTCTTTGGGGAATTAAGCCTGTTAAAGGTCTCCCTTCCCTTAAATCTGCCTTGGTCAGGACCCTATATAATTTAAATAGATAAATTAAAACAATGGAAATGTCGACTGAGGATTTAAGCCTAATCCAAGATATTCATAACATAATCATAATCAATTAGTATCACAACTACTAGCTATTGTAGCATATTGGTACCACAACCTTTGTGTCTGATATTATGAGGTATGCATACTGTAAGCCTAAAATTCACAGAAATTGCTTGAATAAATCAATCATTCTTTTATTATATATAAATATTCTTCTTATATTAATTATTCACTGGCTAAATATCCACCAGAATTATATCTAGAGATACTTTCTAAAATTTACCACACCATGGTTTACCATGCGCTTTACATTGTTCTGTTTACCTTCAATACCTGCTATACATCACATGACTGTGGTTATCTCGAGTAGCCAATTGGGCCTCTATTGTCTATGAGTAGTTATTGCTGCCCCCCAACATCAATTTAGTTAGTCTGTTCTGAAGATCTGTTTGTCCTTTTCGCATTTGTGCTTGTCCTTTCCGTGTTTGTGCATGTCCTTTTCACGTTTTTGTGTTTATCCTTTCCGCATTTGTGCTTGTCCTTTCCGATGTTACACATGTGCTTGTCTCTTCCACGTATTTATATTGTCTATTGTGGCCCTACACGGCCATCCATATGTTCAAGCCCACGCTTGTCTACGTGTGAGACTCAATAATTTTTTTCAAAACCAGCTATATGGTGAACCAAACCTTTTTATTTTCAATATTGTATTGCCGTGGATGCACAACTTCAAACATTATTTGAAGTTTAATCTTATCCACTGTCACACCAAAGTGTAGTGCATGTCTGTGAATTAAAAGTTAAAAGACATGTTTTAGATTATTGGATTGAACAGACAGACACTAAGATAACCCTACTGTAATACTAAACTGTAAAATTATGCTACTGTATTTAACTTAAATTTACCTTGAAGAATCCTCGAAACTTTAGGTGGTGGCCAGACCAAACCTTCTCAAGCCCGGATTTAAAACTATTAACAGACTGACTATTGACTGATGATCCAGGAAGTGAATTCCAATCATTGATAACACGAACAGAAAATACTTTCCTTCTTATACTCAAACATGACTTAGGTTTATATAATTTTTGTTGATGGCCCCTAGTTTTTAAATATTCTGATCGCCTAAATAAACCACTAGCATCCAAAGAATCAACACCACTAAAAATTTTTAATGTTTGAACCAGATCCGCTCTTTTTCAAAAAAATAAAGTAGTTGATTAAAAATTTTAAGTCTAGCAACTTAAGGCCCGCTCACATCAACGCGACAAGCGATATGACACAACATTGAAAGTGAGAAATAACAAAGAAGTGCTCCCATTGGAGCGATATATTGTCGCGCGACAAAACGACAGGCGACACAACTTTTTCGAGGTTGAAAAGTTTTCAACTTTTGTCACGCCGTCGCACGATATTTTGTTCTCTGCTCTCCCGAGGGCGTCACGCAATACTGAAAACAGTGAGTTATTGCTTTTAAACATTTAAATAGAATATGACTAACTCGTTGTTAACAGCCCTCAGTCCTAGTAGTATGCATGTATGTTAATTAAACCAAGAACATTTGTGGGAATCCTGATTAAAATGAGGCCTAGGCCAGGATTGCACACTGGAGAGCACTGGCCCTCGGGCCATGAAGTCCGTGTGGGCATACAGCATACATACCAACACTCCAGTTTTGGCCGGGAGACTCCCGTTTTTGGAGCTCACCTCCCGGGCGATTTTATTTTTCCCGTTTTTTAACACAAACTCCCGATTTCCAAACAGATTTATTAAACGCATTTTTGACCATAATATACAATAAAAA